>JBDJHY010705241.1:0-15798 GCA_039654485.1 Withania somnifera | reverse complement strand
TTGTTACTTGATTAATTAGGTGGCTAATGGACTATCCATCCTTAGTCATATTAATAACCCCTAACTCAACAATCAACAGACAAATAGTTTTACTTGATTAAAGTTCATATGTGCGTATGTGAGTAATTCCATAGCCCTAGAACCTTTATAAATCTTGAAGTTCTTTAATAGTAACTTACAACACACTTTCAAGTTTATATTACAAATTAGTTTAAATCAATTTAGTATACTCTTCTAAAATCTTAATCAATACTGTGGACCTAAATCTTTCCGTAACTTTATCGAGAGAATTAATTAAATACAATTCCCTGAGGGTTCAACAATCCGGCTCGCAAGAGACACTATATTACTTGTACGATCGCTTACACTGGCGTGTGTGTTTGGACACAACAATAACTCATATCAATCTAAACTTATTATGCAGATAATTTAGTTTCTACAAATACAATCAGCATCACTCATCATTTATAGTTTATAATTTTACTCAGCTAACACTTAACATATGCTAATGACTTCTTGATACAAAAAAAATTTATTCGCATAGGGTATTAATGTTTAATACCAAAACATAAGACTACTACTAAAAACAAAGAATCATAAGACCTAAACATGCCAGGTCAACTAGATAGCATGTCTGAGGGAAAGTAAATATGGCAACAAAAACCCTCAGACGAATCAACCTAGGTACTACCCCCTCTGCACATAAAACTTTACATTGTCCCCAATGCATAAACAAATGAAATAAAAAATGGAAACAAGGTGTACCTCAAAATAGCCTATGTAGTATCATCAAGTGTCTCAAGATTAACTGGAGATGGCTGCTCAATGGTTGTACTCTGTACAATAATCTGCTCCTCCTAAACTACCACAGATACCCTTTCTATATGCTCAAAATCAATCGATGTTCCACTGGCAGAAGCACCTACAGATTATCCTTTCCTACGATCCTCATCAAGCATGTACGTCTCTTTGGATGCTTTTAATGCTTCCTCTAGATCCTTCTCCTCATTCCTGCTACCCTACGTACGCTTCTTTTTTTTATTTCTAACGGAGTCCTCTTCATTACCCTAACCATTATATCTTTAACTTTGGACTGTATTTCGTCAGGCTCAATATGCGGTCCTCATCATCAGACTTTATCGAATCTACTGCTATTGGGGCAAAGTGATATTTTCTCTTAACTTTTGTAGGTTGAACTGAAATCTAGCCCATTCATATGGGCTCATAAGTCGTAGACACTCGTTCATTCTCTCCAACATATTATCTATTTTGGCCTGCATAGTATCATACATTTCAAGAGAAGTTTTAATTTTTAGTCCAATAACTGCTTGACCTCAACAGATAATACTTACGACTTCCTCTCATTTATCTTCACCCGTTCAACTAATTTTGCAAAGTTTAATGGGTGAAATCCAAAAAGACGGGGGAGGACATTCATCCGGATGGCTAGGGGGTAGGCATGTGTCCTTTGCTCACTCGATTCTCGATGAATAGAGGGAATTTCAGCTGGTTCAGTTGTATCTGTGCGCACTGGCCCCTCTAAACCTGTTTGAAAGTGGAAGCAACTCCACTACTTTGTGTTTTTATCTCCATTTTCAAAAGATCCTTAGACCATTAGATGTCATACTTCTTTAGGGAATTAGTGCCCATATTGATCCCTGGTAAAATAAAAACCTTCACCTTCTGACATAATTTAGTAATTAAGCAGAGGCAGGGATAAGCAGTACCTTCGCACACAGTACGCATCCTCATGTGTTAACTTGATAGCTCTTTTCAGATGGATGTACATCCTTGAAACATCCCTGCAAAACACACCAATAAAACTCAGTGAACCAGTCTAAATAGGCCTATATGGGTTATGCAACCATATTGGCTCGATATCGCTCAATATATGGGCGAACCACATTCTCTAAGTCTTCCTATTTTCATATATGTACACATAATCAAGGTGGTTCAGAGGAGAAATATAATTCAAGCCAAATAGCATCTTGTTGATTATTTGCTCAGAAATATAAACTTTCACTCTCTGTACATTAACGGAGCTCAGAATATGCATTTTATATGGCTTCTAACCATTAACAACATCTGCAATATATAATCCTATTAGTTGGCATAGAATTTTTGAACTAAAGTAGGGTAGAACTAGATAGGTGGTTTATTCGTTTAGCTTAATTTATACACCTGAAACACTAGTTCAATTTCTGGATAGTCTAGCACATGTGTCATCACTATTTGAACCTCCTCAATAATGAACTGTTTAAACTGTCCTTTTGCATTGGTGTTCAGCCCCTTAACATGAATCTTGTCTGACCCTTCCACATCTCACCTAGAATTATTTTGAAATTAAAGATTCTTGCTTTTAATTACTTGATATACATCAGCTTGAAATTGTGCATCCATGGATGTGGAAGGGTTGTATTCAGGCTTCCTTCAACGTTGTTGTTATCAGTTGCTTCATTTCCTAATAAGTCCCTTGACTCTTCACCAAATTCCTATGCAAACGACGAATGGTTAACTGGTATAAGTCGAGTAGGCTCTGTAAGAGGCCTGGTTTGCCTTGTTTGCTTTTTGGTAACACGTTTTTTGGGGCTATCATACTCATCCCATAGTCCTTGGGATATACCACTCATTTGACTTGTCCCATGATGTTGGGGAAGCTTAGGTGCCATTAATACAGATATTGCTCAAAAACTTGCTTCTTGTTATGAACTAGGGTTTACTTTTCACAATTAAAGGAGTAGGATATGATGAATAAACTTATCAGGGTTGGTATTTATAGGCTTTGATATTTTTTAATGGAGGGTAGTGGAAAGTTGCATAAGAGAGTGGGAAGATGAAGAGGGAATCACACGATTATTGGCGACTAAGGGAGTTTAAAACACACTAAAAATTTAAGAAGGGAAATCGTGGATTTCTTATTTCAAAAGAATGGTTCGGGTTAGTTTAACAAGTAAAAGACAAAACCTACTTTTGAATTTAACTTACATGGGACAGAATTTTGGACTGCTCGTCCAAACATTTCATCTGAAGGACTGAGTGAAACAGTGTACTTTAACTTAGACGGTAAGGTCATGCATTTTATCTCGCCTTGGACGATTCGGCCGATCTTCCACCTCCTCCATTTTAAATGCTTTAAACACTGTATCCCTACACTCTTAGCACATGTCAATCCAATCCCTTAAAATAAACTAAGTATAAATAATAAGATACAAGATTAAAAAAATTAGATTGTCTCCTAATAGGGCTTGATTTAACATCGCGACATGACGGATGTATCTTTATAGCTCAAATTTTATCATGGTTTGAAATGTGAACTATGTCGCTGGTTGTGTTCCATCCATCCACTGATTTAATGAAGTGGACTTTTGTCCTATTTAGAACTCCAGCTTCTTTATTGAGGTGGAATGGGAATTGACCATTTGATCGATATTAGATATTTTCATATTTATAGACTGTAAGCTCTCATCATATGATTCCGCCTTTTGCAGCACTTTACCAAATATCTTTTCCATCTTCTAATTGTCTACCTATCTCTCTTGATTTCTTGGAAACACTTATACACCATTCCAAATCTTAATATATGTATCCTTATTGATCTAGTTATTCTGCTCCCTATCACGATAATCTCTTTTGTCGTTAAAGTAATCTAGGTTGTAATTCCGACCCAAATTTTAGTACGACTTTATTTTTTGTATGATGGATATTTTTCTGATCATTTTCATGATAATATCATTATTTTGTATCACAACCTTTGGTAGAGACCATTTTGGAGTAGTTCGGTCTGAGATGCAATATTCAGGGCTTGCTTTGGACTCGATGTAGGCTATGGCTTACTGTTCCTACACTTGGACTATATTTGGTATAGACAGATAACTTTCTCATTTTAGGATTGGGTTTCTAGGTTGGTGCTATTTATCCTTCTTTTGGTATTTTATCTTTATTTTTGTTCCCTCCTTAATTTGGTACATTATAGATTTTAGAGCCAGACTCTGACGTAACTTTCAAAGTTGGTTAGATACCTGAGCCTTGGATAAATAATAAACTTAGAGATTCCTTAACCTCAAGGTAGGCTATCTTTAGGTTACGGCCCTCTAGGGGGTATTTTTGAACTATTTAGGTTAGTTGTTTCGTTGTGGACCCTTACGTTGTGCATTCAAAAGGCAATGATATTTCAGTTACTTGGTTTGCAAAATTATAACGACCTTGGGTCCTTTTTTATAGATCAATTGATAAGAATAGGTTGAAATGATGTTACAAAGAATTTTAATAAAATTCTAGTTTAAAATAAGATACGTGACTTGCTTTAGATCCGATTCAATTTTGAGCACCTGACACTTATATTCTATTTATTTTAGACTCGATTCAAGTCTGACCACCTGATAATGGCATCTTACTGGTTTTATAACCGGCTAGATTCTAGGAAGTGAATATTGATATTTCATTATTTTTAGTCCTAGTTCAAGTCGGGGCACTTTGCATTTGAGACATTAATTCAGGTATAAAGTTTGAGTCCTCCATCGTTCCGGTCGATCTAGTCCATGGGCATGGTTATTGAAAAAGATGCATATGGTACCACTGGTACTTCATCTTATATTACAAAGTATACGGTACCACTAGCACTCTATCTCATATTACATCCTTGTTTGCTTTCACCCTTGTTTGACGGTTGTACCCTCTATACTTATGAGTGTCAGTTGGGTTTATTTTCACTTGTTTGTGCCTTCCAAGCTTGTAGGGCTCAGTGAGGTTATGTTAGGTTGTGAATTTATTTATGCTATGTTAGTATACTACTTATAGTCTTTATTAGATCATCCTCACCTTGTCTATTTTGTAGCTTACTTATCTTCTACTAGTGTTCCCTTCCTTTTCCTGTTGGTTGAGGTAATCGTTAACTGACCTATTCTTATTGCTTTATTCCTTTTTCAATGCAAGGATCAAGGAACGTTTCTATACTTATAATTTGGTTACGTTACTTCTACTTGTAGCTTGATTAACTGTTACACTTGTCCTGTCTCCCTATGACTTGTTTAGCTTTTACTCGCTTTTTACTGTATTTATACCTTATGTAAGCTCACTCAAACTATGATGTCTACAAAGGTACCTATTGTTATTAATACTCAAGTTACACCTTCTGCATTTTTTCTGATGCATATCCTAGTGTGAGTCGTCGTCAATGACCTACCCTCGTACAGAGATTTTGGAGATCTAAAGACTTGGGGTAAGGTCTAAGCTATCTGATTTTATCCACCTCGCTTCACATTGTACCGGCCGTTGTCTCGGAGACAAATTATGTATATATATTTACTTTTGTATCTCACATGTACTCTTGATTATTAGTATCTCTTGTATTGATTCATATTAGGTAATGAAATTGGTAGTATTTTTATTTATATGTCTTGTATTCCTCTCTCTCATTCTGTTTTCTCTTGATTTTCTTCCTCTATTATCATTACCTTCTGCTTGGGATTTCCTATGTTTTCTATAAAAGCCTGTTACTTCTTGTTCTAGGCTACTGATTTGGCTTACCTTTAGGTGGGTGTGGTAGGTGTCATCATTACCTAAGAAATCGAGTTGTGACATTGTGACAGATTTCTAGAGCACCCATTAATATCAGGACACGTGCATCGCCTCTTAGTTGAAAACTCCGACAACAATAAAGATTATGCAAGTGTAATGTGATAAAATAAGACCCTAAACTTGCAAAGAATTATTGGTTCATAAAAAATTTATATCTAACCATTTATTTTAAAAGTTTAATCTTATTTTATCTAAGTCTAATTATAGTCTATAAGACACCAGATTCAATCCATTGTATTCTTGTGAAAACCTAGCTACATATCTAGTTTGTTCGTTAATATTATTTTTATGATATATGTGAGATAATTAGAGATATAATTTTATCTATCATAACAATATTAGTCATATTTTTTATCATTTTATACCCAAAATTAATAGTCTTTAAACCACTATTTTGATATAAATTACTCAATCATAATTTTCATATGTTAGACTTTGAATGATGATTTTTTGTTTTGTGTTAATGACTTGTTAAACAGTCATTACATACAATAATGATGGTTGATCATTTTGCTTCAAATTTTAAATTTATTGGTATGTTTTAATGATTTTTTAATGAATCATTATGAGCATTTAAGATAGTCAACATTTGATATTGATTTGGCTACTATTGGCTTTTGTCTACATACTAGGGTGTCTGGGCCACACTGGAAACATTCTTGAGTAATTTAAAATGGAACAAATATCAACATTTCATACAATTAATAGTCAAATTGCATGTATATACCATGCGTTACAAAACATAAACATACTAAGATTGAGAAGATACGTTGATTGCATATGCTTGATGATATTTTCTAAGGAGCCGAATTTTACAAGATAGCTTATATGGAGAATATTCTATTTACATAAAAACAAAGCTTATATGGAGAATATTCTATTTACATAAAAACAAATGTGATGCGTCGTGTTAAGGGATAGTTGAGATGCAATCTCGGTTATTGTGAACTTTGATCATAAGATAGACCTGTTACAAAAGGTATCAATATTCGTAAAAGTATAAGATGAAAAAATTCGCCGATCATAGTATCTTGAAATGGTATGTACATACATACATGAAAGAAAGTGAAAGTAATATGACTACTAGCTTGGTTGTCATAGTAGTGTAATGACCCTTAATAGTTAAATTTAACTCTTTTTTTTTCTTTTTTTCTTTTTTTCCTAAAATTTTCATTTTATCCTTTCTAATAGTTGCCCCCAGTGAAACTTAGTCTATTTTTATGGTTTATTTGGGAATTGGAGCAAACAATTAAAAGTTTTGAAAAAATCTAGTTTTTAAGGCTTTTAAGTAGAAATAGTTAATGTTAATCAATATTTAGAGTTATGAATCTCAGAATGGATTTTTGTCAGTTTCATCAACTCGAAAATATGAAATTTGGTATAAAAAAGACTTTGGTTTCAATTTTAGCGCTTTTGTGGTGATTTTAGACTATTAGATGAGATAAAGTAGAGTTTAAGGTCTACGTTTGACATTGGTCAACATTTGAAGTTTGGATGCTCGAATTTAACTTTCGCTGATTCTGTTGGATTTGGGAGGTAACTTTTGATATTGGAGAAGGTTCGAATCCATAGGTATTTTTGTTATTTGGAGAAAAAATTTATTTTAAAGTTGCCTTGGGATATATCGGGTCGAGGAGACCTTGGATTCACATTTCAATGATTTTATTGAATCTAAAACATCAAATTAGTAGGGTATCATATATGTTTGTGTACCCAGAATTTCGAATGAGTTATAAAGGTTTGTTCGGATAGTTGGTTTGGTGCTTATTTTGCTGACTGCTGTCATCTGGTGCCTGGATCACGCTTCATCATGATCGCATGGCATACAGCCACAACCGTGTAGGTCTGGTTTTTTCTTCATCACAGTCACATGATTCTTCATTACCCATTGATTATTTCATAATTTTAACATCAAATCTTGGTTTTCCAAAGTTGAAATTTGGGGATTTTTTAGAAAAAAATTGAATTGGTATTTTTGAGTTTTTAATGCTAATTTATACTCTGTTTTTTAGCAAAATTTCATTTGAGATTCCTAATTATGGATAGCATATTTTTTAAAGGAAATTTTATAACTACCCATATATCTTTATTGACTTCTCGGCCTGGTTTTCAAAAATAAAATTATGTGTATCATTATTCATATTGTCTCATGGGTAATCCATATTTAACTAAATTTTGCAGTTTTGGAGGCTTTGAGAAAGGGAAAAGGCTCGAGTTTGATCCGATTTCTTTAACTTTAAGGCAAGTTGAGGTTCTTTGACTCTCTTAGAAAGTGTTTTAGGTATTTATGTGCTAGTTATTTGTAATTAGGAGGAATTGAGAATATTGAGATTGTCCATATGGGTGAAGGGACGAGTATTCAACTCGACACTAGTGTAAAGCATGCATGGTTAAAGTAAAGAATAAAAACTATCATAAATTCCTAGTATTTGATTTTCTATCAAGATGAGACGTTTTGTAGCTTTGAGATGCCTGGGTTTATATTCACGTGGTTGATTCTTCATTAGATATTATACAAGTGTGTGGGGTTTGGTTGTCTTGAGTTGCTATTCAATATTTTACCTATCTATGAGTTCCATTTAATTTGAGGAATTGGTATGTTGTATTCTGCCGGTGCAAAGACCTTATTGATTCAGTTACTTTGTTTGTGCTACATTCCATAATGCATATTATATTGCTTACCTGATTTTCGATTATTGATCATTAAAATAGAACTGAGGCACTGGAAACATGATGATGTGTGATATGAAAGATAAGGATCGATGTGTCATTTTTAATATTTCTTTGGTACACACACACACACACACAAACACACACACGCACACACACACACACACACATATATATATCTATGAATTGGTACCGCACCTATACAAGTATATGGCTTATATAGCTCCTACGGGTTCTTACCATCTGGATATCGAAAGCAGATGTATATCATTAGGATAGATATGCATCATATTGGTTGACCTATTATTGTGTTGCATAGCACGCTCATCGATTGGTGCATACTTGTTTATTCAATTTGACTAATTATATATGTTATTGTGGTTAGGGTCTTAATTTCTTACTCTTGTATCTTATCTTATTTCACTTGTTGATTTTATTTGACTATTATCACTTCAATACCTTACTTATTTAACCCTTTTTTCTGTTTCACTTTATTTGTTCAATTATATATGATGGTGATTACCTAAATTCCTTTCCTACCTGTTGGCTTGTGTTACTAGCCTATAGTGGTATAAATAATGGGTTTATTGGACTTGTCATTACTGTCCTGATAGTTGAATCGGGAAAAGCTTATGGTTGATGATGATATATTTATACTTGTATTTAAGAAAAGCTTATTATTGATAATGAGTTGAAAAGATAGACGATTTACAATTGATATGGAAAAGGTGAAGAATATTGTCGAACTTAAGTAGTAGTTCCTTTATCCTAGCCTATTTATTTTTTAATTCCTTTCTATGAGTCTATTCTTTACTCTCAGGATGTACCTTTCACACTACAGGTGGACTTATATGTTTTGAACTGAGATGGGTGTTGGGGGGCTCCTTCCACGAGTCAGTAGCATGACTAGTGACATTTTCGTACGAGTCATGAATTGACTCAAGAAGGGATGTCTACATATGGACAAGTCAAGGGTGATACTGTGGTACTTGAGATTGGATTGGATTGAGTTTACTTTGGTGTCTTGACACTTTATCTGTTGGGATGCCCTATGATGCCTTGTCTTGATACTTTGTCGGTTGGATTAAGATTAGTTATTATTGGGATTTGATAATATGAGTTTTTATTGAAACCTCGCTACACCCTATGTCTGTAATTTCAATATTCTGCTGGTATATTTTTTGTTTGTAGGTTATTTTTATTGGAGGATCCATGTGTGTCAGGGTATTATGTGTTCATCATCTCTTTGTTTTATTGTTAGTCGAGGACACTAGTTGGGTACCCATTATTATTGGTACTCACTCTTGTTTTCCTATACGTTTTATATAAATTTGAAGCTTATCACTACCTGATCTATTGTCCCAACTTCAGAGTTCGAGGTTCATTCAGGAGATCAGCTGAGGTAGCTGTTAGTTGTCCTTTTATCTATTATTTCTCATTCAATTTTAAGGATTTGAGACATTTTTGGGACTAGTGTTGTACTTTATTATGTATTATTACTCTTTAGTAACTTGTGCATAGTGAATTTTGTTTTTGGGCTGGACGCATAATTATATTTTTGTATTATACCTTTTATCTTCTTGCTTACTTTATTTATTTTCCATATTTACCCTTGTTAGTTATTGGTTAGGTTTACCTGTCTAGGTGGGGGTAAGACATGTACCATCACGACTAACTTTGGGTTGTGACAAGTTGGTATCAGATCTTAGTTTGTAGGTGTCACAGTGTACAAGACAAAATTTAGTAAAGTCCCAGAGTCTGTATGGAGACGTCTGTTACTTATACTTGGGAGGTTATACAGCTTTTATGAAATCTTCTCTTTCATTCTTTTACTCTTATTTTGCATGGTTTTTCCGTTTGGGTATTAAGTTGCGGTCTGTTCTATGACAGATGGTTAGGACCAAAGCTATAGTTGGAGATAAGCTGTCCTTTCCCTGTTGATCAGAGGTAGGGATAGAGGAAGAGCCCAAGGTCGTGGAAGATGTAGAGCATTGGTTGCAGTGCTAGGTAGGGAGTGGGCCATAGTAACTTCCCTAGAGCTTAAGACTGATATTGATGAGGGACAGGTTCCCCCTGAGCATGCAGTTGCACCACTTCTCTAAGATACTTTATTAAGGGTGCTGGGAGTTCTTGAGAATATAGCATCGAGTGGGGGTGCGACAAGCACTCCATAAGGTTCACAGGCTAGAGTGAGGGCCCTAATCCCAAACCAACAGTAGATTTTGGTCATGCATGGTCCAGTGGAACAACCACTAGTGGTTCACAGAGATGATGAGCTACCATTACCAAATGTTGGAACCCCAGATATGATTAGGGCTGTGTTATCTGATGATGAACATCATCAATACAAAAAGTTCAGAATGATAGATCCATCTCAAATTCATGGTAGAAAAGCTGAGGATGCAAATGATATTTTGTCCACTTATCATGAGTTGCTTATAAATCTGAGGTTAGAAGAGACACGTGGAGTTCTTTATTCTACTCTCAAGTGTGGTCTATCACATCAGGGGTGGCACTAATAATAGACCTATAGGATCTCTTTTAGTGACCTAGGAGGTGTTTCCCTAGGCTTTATATGATTAGATTTATCCTTTAGAGTGTGAGGAAGGAGAGCAAGCAGCAATTTGACAGGATGACTGAGGGGATCATGACTTGGTTGCTTTTTGATAACACGTTGTTCAGGGCTATCATCCTCATCCCATAGTCCTTGGGATATACCACTCATTTTACTTTTCCCATGATGTTGGGGAAGCTTAGGTGCCATTAATATAGATATTTTTTAGAAGCTTGCTTCTTGTTATGAACTAGGGTTTACTTTTGCACAATTAAGGGAGTAGGATATGATGAATAAACTTATAAGGGTTTGTATTTATAGGCTTTGATATTTTTTAATGGAAGGTAGTGGGAAGTTGCATAGGAGAGTGGAAAGACGAAGAGGTAATCACACGATTGTTGGTGACTTGGGGAGTTTAAAATAGACTAAAAATTTAAGAAGCGAAATCGTGGATTTCTTATTTCAAAAGAATGGGTCGGGTTAGTTTAACAAGTAAAAGACAAAACCTATTTTTGAATTTAATTTACATGGGCCAAAACTTTGGACAGCTCGTCCAAATATTTCTTCTGAAGTCCTGAGTGAAATAGTATGCTTTAACTTAGACGGCAAGGTCAGGCATTTTATCCCGCCTTGGACGATTTGCTCGATCTTCTACATCCTCCATTTTAAATGCTTTAAATATTGTATCTCTACACTCTTAGCATATTTCAATCCAATCCCCTAAAATAATCTAAGTACAAACAATAAGACACAAGATTAAAAAAATTAGGTTGCCTCCCAATAGTTCTTGATTTAACATCGCAGCACAACGGATGTATCTTGATATCTCAGATTTTATCATGGTTCGAAATGTGAAATGTGTCGCTGATAGTATTTTGTCCTTCCATTGATTTAATAAAGTAGACTTTTGTCCCATTTGGAACTCTAGCTGCTTTATTGAGGTGGAATAGGAATTGATCATTTGATCGATATTAGATAACTTCATATTTATAGACTGTAAGCTCTCATCATATAATTCCACTTTTTGTAGCACTTTACCCAACATCTTTATCATCTTTGAAGTGTCTACTGTCTCTCTCAATTTCCTGGCAGCACTTATACACCATTCCTAATCTTATTGTATGCATCCTTATTCATCCAATTATTCTACTCCCTATCACGGTAATCTCTCTTGTCATTAAAGTAATCTCAGTTGTAATTCCGACCTTGGGTTCCCTGATGGAACCCTCTTGGTTCTGCAAATACTTTGCCTCCTCCTCGGAGTCTATACATTACCATCATAACATCCTGTTTCATAAGCATCAACTTCTTTTACCTTTTCATAACCTCCACCAAACATTTGCTTAAACATTAAGTCTATTTATGTTTTTAGGTGGGCTATATCTTTGTATTTTTCCTCTTTTCTTCGGCGTTGCTCTGCCAACATAGTATCTACTTTTGTACCACTAGAAACCTCTGCTTCTCTAGTATGCTAGCCCCGGTTATTCTTGGTCACTTTATCAGCCTCCTGTGACACTTGGGCATAAGTTCTCGACATATAAGATCCTTCGTCTATACCATCTGCAGCCAACTTCGAAGGTGTATTCAGACCTCTGTAGAATGTCTACTTCAAATAATGATCTCCCAACCCATGAGTGGGACATTTATTTATCTTCTTATTAAAACCTCAACCAAACCTCATGCAATGCCTCATCATTCCTCGGCCTGAAATTAGTAATTTCATCCTGGAGTACTAGCATCTTAGAGGTGTTGGACCAAGGTTGGTTCACGAGAATCGTCCCTTCGTGTTTTAATTGATTATCAAACCATTAAGTCAAGATTCGATGTTAATGGAACTCCCACCAATTCAAGAAAATGTTCGTAAACATATTTATAAGTCAAAGAAACAATTCGGGGCTAAACCGACTCACTTTGGAGCATTCCGAGTAACCAAAATGCAGAATTTACAAAGGAACAGAAGGAAAGTAGTCGACTAATTGGTGAAAGTAGTCGACTAACTTTGGGAAAAATGAGTCGACTAATTTTGAGAAGTTAGTCGACTAATCCAAGTTCCAGTGAGCTACTGGAAAATGCACAAGTCGACCAAAATTGGATGCTAGTCGACTAAAAGGATGCAGGACAAGTTTTAGCTACTGGAAAGGAAACTAGTCGACCAAATGGAAGGAGCTAGTCGACTAAAAGACACACTAGTCGACCAATGAAGAAGGCTAGTCGACTAATGTGAAAGAAACAAGAAACTAGTCGACTAATGTGAAGACTAGTCGACTAATCTGCTTGTCAGAAGCAATAAATGCAGTTGGTAAAGCAGCAGAACGGCTACAAAACGTTCATAAATGGCTATATCAACAACTCAGCTATAAATACACCTTGGAGGTGTTTGGAATGATGATGGAACACTAAGAGAAAAACACTACAATATCATTTATCAATTCTATCTCAAAATCAAGTGTTCATCACCAAAGAAGGAGTACAAAGTTCAAATGCTTATTATTGTATCTTAAATCTTTGTACCATTGTTCTTATTCTTGTATTTGATTAATGTATGAAGTTCTCACTTACCTAGAAAGTGAATTAGACTTCTCACTGAACTTGAAAGTGATCGTAGGGGGTTGGGGTACAACTCCATTGTAAGGGTAGTTCTTGAGCCATAAGTTAAGAAACATTGTAAAGGGTATCTTGAGCAAAAATTCAAGAAACGTTGTAAGAGTTCTCACTAAACTAGAAAGTGAATTGTGGTAGTGAAAAGCCTAAGTTGGTGAACTTTAAGTAGTGGAGGTAGGCAAGGCCGAACCACTATAAATTCCGGTGTGCATTTATTTACAGCTTTCTTCTTAACTCCATAAATTCCGCAAAAAGTTTCGAAATTCCTACACACTATTCAATCCCTCCCTTCTAGTGTGTTGCACACTCTAAAATAATCCAACAATTAGTATCAGAGCTTGGACTCTTTTTTTCCGAGATTAACATCCTAAGAGTTTAAGTTCCAATGTGAATTTCGAACCAAATATCACCCTTTTTGAAGAAGGCAACACAACCACTAGGCCACTATGATTCAATGGCGTCAACTATTCTCTTTGGAAGAATAGGATGATGATTTTCATCAAAATCTATGGTATTGAGCTTTGGAAAATCATTGTGCATGGCCCAAGAATTACAATAGATGCTCATGGCAACATGAAGGATGAAATTGACTATGATGATGAAGATTGGAGGCATGACCACAAAAATACAAAGGCTATGCAATTAATCTTTTGCGCCCTCACAATTAAAGAAACCAATAGAGTTTCATCATGCAAGAGCGCAAAAGAAATATGGGATCGTTTGGAGGTCACTCATGAAGGAACCTCTCAAGTCAAGGAGACAAAAATCAATATGCTCCTCCATGACTATGAGATGTTCGAGATGAAGAAAGGAGAAGCAATTTCAACAATGTTGGATAGATTCTCGGAGATCATCAACAACTTGAACTCCCTTGGAAAGCAAATAGAGGAAAGCGAAAAGGTAAAGAAAATTCTTCGCTCCTTACCTATTGAATGGGATTCTCAAGTTACGGCTATAATGGAGGCTAAAGACCTCAATGTTTTGGATTTTAATGCTCTAGTTGGTTCTTTAATCAACTATGAAATTATCTTGAAAAATAAAGGAGATAGGCCAAAATCCAAAAATTGAAATATTTCCTTGAAAGCCTAGTCAAGATATGAAGATGATAGTGAAGGTGAAATCCTCTATACTGAGGCTGAAGATGATGAAGAATTGGGCCTATATGCCAAGAACTTGAAAATTTTCAAATCTTGTTAAGTAGAAGAAAGAATGAGCTTAATGGTGCTCATATTGAAAATCGTAGAAGGAACCCCAAAAATGAGAATAGACGATTTGGGAATGATTGTTGTCAAAGTGGAAGAAAGGGCCACATTGCTAAGGATTGCAACTTGCCATCCACTTCCTACTCCTCCTATGCCAAAAATTCTAGAAACAAGAAGAAGGAGGTCCTCATTGCCACATGGAGTGTGAAGAGTTCGAAAATGAAGAAATCAATCTTGCACTCATGGAAAAAGGCAAATACTCCTCAAATGAAGAAAATGAGGTATCATGTTCTTACTCTCAAAATTTGAACATGAATGACTTGTTTGCAAATAATTTTTATCTTGGTCATAATGATAGATTATTTGATGATAAACTATTTTTTGAAAATGAATCATATGTTGATAATAATAAAATGCTTGATGATGATATTGACAATGATTTATTAGAAGCATATTCGTTATTGCAAAATGACTTTGAAAAAGTCATTAAAATGAACAAATGCTTGAAAAAGGATAATAAGTCCCTCATGCTTGAAAATGCTAAATTGAATGATAAAGTGACTAACATTGAAGAACTTGTTTCTAAAAAGGTTAAAAGTCCAACTCTTGATATGTCTTCTATGCATGATGAGTGTATTAAAAAGAAAAATGAACTAACTAGTGAAACTGATAGGTTGAAAAATGAATTCTCTTATGCTATCAACAAATTCACTAGAGGAAAAGAAAAATTTAAAGAAATTTTATCTTTGCAAATATTTTCAATGTGCAAAAATGGTATTGGTTATAATTCTTTGAAAAAGGATTCTTCTCTAATGACCAAATTCATGAAAAGAAAAAATAACAACTTTTCTTGTTTAGATGATTTGCCCACATGCTCTAAATGCTCTAAATGTTTGAAAGATGGTCATAACGCTTTGCATTGCAAATTCGTTAGAAGAACCATCAAGGTTAGGAAGGTTTGGGTTGTGAAAGGAACCACACTTCCAAATATAGTGCATATGGCTAACACTAAAGGACCCAAAATTGCTTGGGTACCTACGAAAAGAAAAAGAATTGACTTTGTAGGTACAAGCAAGAATGCATGTACAAACTTGCATATGAACAGCTGATGCAAAATGCACATGAGTAGTGACCAAGGTTGAGTCACTATTTGATCAATGTAAGTATGATTATGCATATTGCAATTTGGTTTTG
>JBDJHY010705133.1:5363-15799 GCA_039654485.1 Withania somnifera | reverse complement strand
AGTCTGCATTTTCCATCTTCTATGGATTTTAAATGTCGCATGTCTTAGAAGTTGCCTCGAAAACTCTTACTTTATGCTTTCATTATGGGCTCATGTTACATCTTCTTACTTATAAGGATTAATCATTGTTCAGCTTTTGGTTAATGTTCTATATGCACTTTTTACTATGTTCCTATATACTCAGTACCTTCCATGTACCGACTGTATACTTTTTTCCTGCATTTTCATGTTATGTAGATTCAGGTGATCGATCTCAGGCTCGTAGGTAAAGATTTTTCGGCTACCAACATCAGTAGTGGTGAGTCCTCCTCACTCCGGGGGCTCCAACAATATTAGAAGTTTATGCCCTTTTTTATTTTGGTTTTGGGTCAGTTTGGGACCTTGTCCCGGCATAGATGTTTCTTAAGTTAGAGGATTTTGGACGGATTTATAGTATGATTATGTTAGCTTTTCGAGTCATGCTTTATGGTTTCGCTAACTCTTTTACTTTCTTATAATGAATGTAGTACTTCTTGAGTCTAAGATTTATTATATAATATGAATGATGCTTATGTATGTATGCCAAGGGGTTGGCTTTGGATTATCAAGGGTTCCAAGTACCCAGTCCCTTCCAGTGGCTAGCCTCGGGTGTGACAGTTTTAAACACCCAAAAGGGGTATTTTTTAGCACATAAACACATTAAATCACTCTTTTAAAATTTCCTCTATTTTTTAAACTCAAGAACACAAGAAAGAGTTTTCAAATTCCACATCCCAAGAAGTTTTAAATTCAATATCTTCTTCTCCATGTATATAGGACTTCAATGAGAGTTTTCTTTCACTTCCATGTTCAAAACTCCACTATTTTCATGAAATTGAACTCTATGGTAGGTTATAAACCCACTTTTAATTTCTTTTATATTTAAGTTTTCATGGTTTCTTGAAGCTTTTCCTCATGATTATGGTATTGATGTGTATTTTATTAATTTTTAAGTTTAGAAAGTTTCTTTGTCTTCATTACTTTTGAATAGAATGAGTATATGCCAGATTTAGAATTTCTCATGATCTTTTATGAATAATATAACATTATGAAAATCATAATTATACATAAATGTTTGATTTTCAAGGTTTATACATGAATTTTAAGCTAACTTATGGGTCTTAAGTTATAAATTATTTTAGATTCTAATAATTAATTTAGGACATGATTTGGAGCAAAAGGGCCCAAGATATGATTTATGAATAATATGAGGCAAAATATGTCAAACATAAGAATTTAAATGAGTTAGGCATGTGCAAATTATTTTAGAGGGATTATTTAGCACCGAGAAAATAAGGGTCTAGACAATCCCAATTCATAACTATGTTGCCATCATAGGTGTTTATGTGTCCGAATTTATCAAGGCAAGCTTTTAGGATCCTTAGTTATACAGTTCTAACTTTGGTTGTTTAGAGAAGTCTTTTCAGTATGCGTGTACGTCACCAAACACCATATTAACTGTCCTGATCTTGTATATCGATTAACAGAAACTCTACCTAAAGAAACTAAGTAATTGACATTTCTTATGATATAATTTCTTTCTTTTTGGTCTTAATGAGTTTTAGAATCATATGTTTCAGAAATCTTGATCTTCATTTTTCTTTTGTTGTAATTACTATATTTCACAAAATGTATTCTATTTAAGGAAACTTTCATCATTGCTCATATTTTAAGTTACATTACATTTTAAAGTTTTACACCTGCATTCCTATAAACTCGGTACCTTCTATGTACTGACTGCCTACTTTTTTTGCCTATATTTTAATGTGATATAGATACGGGTGATCGTCCCTGAACTTGTGGCTTAATTAGCATTCAATCACAAATTCGATTCTTGGTGAGTCCTCCCCAATCTGAGGGATTCGTAGTGGTTGAGTTGTTATCCTTCTTTCAAACATGGATTTAGTTCATAGCATCAGTAGGGGGCCTTGTCCCCAAATAAGTATTTCTTTTCATATTAGTGGATTCCGGACATATGTTTTACGATTATGTTAGCTCTTCAAGATCAACATTTTATGTCATCTTATCTATTCAAATTTCATTTGAGTTCTCTATTATCTTTATCTTCTATTTGAGTAAATTATTCTTATGTATGTATGTCAAAGGTTACCTTAGGGCCCTCTGTAGTTCCTAGTACTAAGT
Source organism: Withania somnifera (assembly GCA_039654485.1). Taxonomy (NCBI): domain Eukaryota; kingdom Viridiplantae; phylum Streptophyta; class Magnoliopsida; order Solanales; family Solanaceae; genus Withania; species Withania somnifera. The sequence continues at coordinate 13,639 of JBDJHY010705133.1, read as the reverse complement.
ACCACCTAGGGTGTAGACTCGGGGCTTGAAAAATTGGTATTATATAACAGTGTTCAATTATCCTAGGGTGTTAAAAAAATCCACATTCAGTAGAGTCCTTTTCATAGGTATGACTCACACTTATGAGGGGAAGGCTACATTGTGTTTATGAAATGACTTTTTTTCTTACTATGTTGTCAGTTTGTATGATAGAGTTTAACTCTATAAGAATTCCCATCTCTTTCTTTACTCTGTATTTCAGATAATGCCTCCACGTAAAATGTCGATCGTCCATGACAAAATCCCCAGGCACCACCTCCTGCTTATGTCACTAGTGCATAGCTCTGTAATGCACTTCACACTCTAACTCAAGTTATGATAGCTCAATTGGAGCTACAGGGAACAACCCCTGCAGGTCTATTGATTGCCCAAAAAACTGCCAGATTTTAGGACTTTCTTTTATGAAACCCCTTGAGTTTTATGGATCGAAGTGGGGTGAGGATCCAGAGAACTTTAGTGAAGAGGTCTAGAAAAGGTCATGAGAGTGAATGAAGTTGACAGGGTTGATCTTATAACCTATCAACTCAAGGATGTTACAATAATATGGTATGATTAGTGGAAGAAGAAAAAAGGTGATAATGTTGCACACCATTCTGGGTTGTATTTTCAGAGGCTTTCTTAGGGGGGGTCATTCCTTGAGAACTAAGAGAAGAAAATATGCGAGAGTTGTGAACTTAGAACAAGGCTCTATGAGAGTTGTAGAATATGAATTAAAATTTACCCAATTATCTTATTATGTTTTGGATATGGCGGATAACATGAGAAGCAGGATTAGCCTATTTATCAATAGACTTTCTCTTCATATTATCAAGGAGGAGAGGTATGAGAAGCTAGTTGGATACTTGAGGGAAGCAGTGACCATGAGTACAATCATCGAGGACCAAGAATGGGAATCGATCCTACTTTCAAAAAAATACATCATCACTAGAACCATCTTATACTAGTGCACATGCACCCAGGCCTGGGTATGACCAACAGGCTAGGACAACCTATTCTCAGGATAGTATTGCTAAATGGTTCACACCTTACCCCTTATAGAGTACTTATGGGAAGAATTATCCCAATGCATATTTATATGGTTAGGAGAGTTGTTTGGATGTGGTCCGCTGAGTCACGAAATTAGAGATTTCCCCTCTGCTACTTAGGGAAATAAAAGTAATAGTCCTTAGACTACTTTTTCATCAGCCCTAGTAGGCCGAAACATGCAGAAGACCACTACTTTAGGTGCTAGTGATAACTAGAACCGCTTCTATGCTTTAACTCTTTTCAAAATTGAAAGGCTTCTCTAAATGTTTTTATTGGTATGTTGAAGATTTTATTTTGATTTGTTTTATTTATTAGACCTTGGTACCACTATATATTGTTTCACCCCTTTTATGGCCTTGAAATTCAAAGTCAGTCCTGAGAATCTTCTAGAAACTTTCTCTACCATAGAAAAATGATATTTCAAAATTGTCTAGTCTCACTCCTTAATAGAGTTATCTCAGATGACTTGGTAGAATTAGATATGGTATACTACGATGTCATTTTTTGCATAAATTTAATACATGCATGTTGTGCTACTATTGATTGTAAAACCCAAGTAGTCAAGTTTTAATTTCCAAATGAACTTGTCATAAAGTGGAAAGGTAGTCCTCCGACTCATAAGGGTTATTTTATTTCTTATCTCAAAGATAGAAAGAAGATCTTAAATGTTTATATATACCACTTAGTAAGGGTCCAGGATTCTACTTCTGAAACCACAACTCTACAGTCACTCCCCATGGTTTGTGAGATCCTGATGTGTTCCCTGATGACTTTACAAGAGTTCATCCTGATAGGGAGATAGACTTTGGGATTTATTTTCTTCCTGGTACGAATGCTATCTCTATCGCACCATCTAGAATAACTCCAGTTGAGTTGAAGGAACTAAAGGAGAAGTTGAAAGATTCATTTTATTAGGGGTTCATAAGGCCTAGTTCATCTCCATAAGGTGTCCCAATTTTGTTCTTGCATAAGAAAGATTGTTCCTTACGTGTGTGTATTGACTATAAACAACTAATAAAGTCACCATTAAGAATAAGTACCCCATCCCTAAAAATAATCATTTGTTTGACCAACTTCATTGTGCTACTTACCTCTCTAATATTGACCTCATGTATGGTTACCATCAGTATAAATTAAGGGAGTGTGCTATCCCGAAGATTTCTTTCCAAACCAGGTATGGTCATTATGAATTACTACTATGTCTTTTGGTTTAACAAATGCTACTGCAGATTTCATGGACCTTATGAATAGAGTATTCAAATAGTATCTCGATCTTTTCATCATTGTATTCATTCAATATATCCTAGTTTACTCTCGTGATGAAGGTGAGCATGTTGATCACCTCAGAAGTTCATTCAAACATTCAGAGATAGATAGTAGTATGGTAAATTTTCAAAGTGTGAGTTTTGGTTAAAGTCTATAACTTTTCTTGGTCATATTATTTCTAATGATGGTATTCGGGCTAATGCTTATAAAGTTAAGGAAGTCAAGAGCCGTCTTAGATCGAAAACCCTGTAAGAGATTAGGAGTTTCTTGGGTTTAGCTGGTTATTATAGAAGGTTGATAGAGAGTTTTCATTTATATCAGCCCCATTGAGCAAGCTGACTCAAAGAAGGAAAAATTTCAGTGGTCTGAAGCCTATTAGAAAAGTTTTCAAGAGTTGAAGACTCATCTTACTTTAGCTCTAGTCTTGACCCTTCTAGAGGGTACAAAAGTTTTTGTGGTGTATTATGAAGCATCGGGTTGGTCTTAGATGTGTGTTGCTGTAGAATAGCAAAGTAATTGCTTATGCTTCTAGATAGATCAAAACCTAATGGAAGAACTACCCTAGACATGATATTAAATTAGCTCCTGTGGTTTTTTCTTTGAATATTTGGCATCATTATCTAGATGGTGAGCATGTTGATGTATTCACAGATCATAAAAGTTTATAGTATGTCTTCACTCAGAAAGAACTAAATCTTTGACAGAGAAGATGAATTGAAATTCTCAAGGACTATGACATGAGAGTGCTAGATCACCCATGTAAGGAAAACTTGGTTGTTGATGCTCTTAGTAGGTTGTCTATGGGGAGTGTTTCTCATATAGAGGAAGAGAAAAAAAACTTGCAAAAAAAGTGCATCTACTTGCATGTTTGGATGTTTGGCTGGTTGATACAGATGATCGTGGTCTTATGGTTGATAATTCTTTAGAGTGTCCCTTGGTGGTAGAGGTTAAAGAAAAGTAGGGCAGTGATCAAGTTTTAATGAAGTTTAAGGATCAGATCTTAGAAAGCGGGTTGAGGTCTTCACTCAAGGGGGAGATGACATGCTTCATTATTAAGATCGCATTTGTGTTCTATCCATTGATATGTTAATGAAAAAAAACTCTAGTTGAGGCTTATAGAACTAAATACTCAATCCATCCAGGATTCACCAAAATGTACTGTGATTTGAGAGAAGTCTTTTGTTAGAATGATATGAAGAAGGATATTGCAAATTTTATGTCAAGATATCCTAATTATCAACAAGTGAAGCTAGAATACCAAAGTCTTGGTGTCAAGTCTTAGGATATTAGAATTTCTACTTGGAAATGGGGAGATGATTAATATGAACTTCATCATAGGTTTGCTTTGCAGACATCGTCAACATGATTCATATGGGTCATAGTTCCCCAAATGACAAAGTCTACCCACTTTTTTCCTGTCAACACTTAATATTCAATAAAGGATTATGCCATTTTATATATTTAGGAGATATTTTAAATTCACGGGGTACCCTTATCCATTATTTCATATAGACACAAGAAGTTTATATATTAATTCTAGAGATCTCTTTAGAAAGGTATATGCACTAAGTTTAACCTTAGTACAACCTTCCATCCCCAAATTGATTGTCAAGATGGGCATACCATTTATATGCTTGAGGATATGTTGAGAGACTCTGCTATTAACTTTAAAGGTAATTGGGATGACCACTTTCCTTTTATTGAATTTTCTTGTAATAATAAATTTCACTCTAGCTTTCAGATAGCCTCATTTGAGGAACTATACTAGAGGAGTTGTAAGTCTTTTATTGGTTGGTTTGAGGTAGGCAATTAATTCATCAAGCTATGAATAAAGTTATGTTGATTAGGTAGCGGTTAAAGAGTGCTCAAAGTTGACAAAAATAATATTCTGATGTAAGGCATAGGGAATTGGAGTTTTGAGTTGATGATTGGGTTTTCCTAAAGATTTTTTCAATAAAAGGGGTAGTGCTCTTTGGTAAGAAGGGAAATATTATTCCTTGATACATAGGTCCCTGCCATATTTCGAAGAGAAAAGAAATGGTACTTATAAGTTGGAGTTGCCAAGAGTTAAGAGCTGTGCATCTAGTATTTCATGTGTCTATGTTTAAGGACTGTATTGGTGATTTGTCACATGTGGTTCCTTTAGAAAGTTCGGGGATCAAATATAGTCTTTCATATGAAGAGATTCTGATTAACATTTTGGATTGCCAAGTTCCTCGTTGAGGATGAAGGAGGATGCAACTGTTAAAGTATTATGATGAAATTAGAATATTAAAAAGCTACATGGGAGGTCACAGAAGCTATGAAGTCTAAATATCCTCATCTTTACACCCTTTCCTATGATGACATCCAAGGTAATAAGTCCCTTCAGTAGAAATTCATAGAAGTTTGTATGTATAAGTTTAATAACTTATGGTATTATGAATATGTTTGTACCAAGTATGCTGAAGTATGATTCTAACTCATACAATGAATCGCCTTAGCCTATGTTTAAAGTGAAGATTTTGATAGATAATATAAGAATTATTCCATTCATACCCATGTTCTATCTTTAGCCATCATTCAGGGACAAATGATCCCAAGGGGAGATATTTTAACACCCAAACTATTGAACCATGGGTTGAAGTACTTGTATTCTTAGACTTGACTCCAATAATTTCTTATTTTACTACAAGTTTCAAGATATTTACCCAAGTGTATGAAGAGTGTTGGGGGTGAACTAAGGTCTTAAGGAACCCCAAACTCAAAATTGAACTCCAAACTTCCTTACCGTATTAGTTATCATAGAAGCTCAACCACTGTCCAATCAAATAACTGTAACTCTAAAAATATAAGAAATTATGAGTCACACAAACCACAGAATTAAATGTATTTGAGTCCTCTTTCCAACGCAATAAACTGTCCATTAATACTAGGTCTGAGTAAAAAGTTATAACCTTTTTGACAAAGACTGTCAAAGCTGTTAGGTGCAACGCATAGGGCGACGCTTCATCGCGTGATGACCCGTCTTGAGGGGTCTATTGTTTTGAACTAGTGAATCCCCAATTCTTCCATAAAGTGACGTAAGGTTCCGATGCTTTTTCAGGGGCACGATGCTCCATTGGGAATGGCATCAGGTGAGCGTCTTTTAGATTTTTTAAGAGAAATTGAGGGGTAGTTTGTCCCTTTCACTTTCCAAGGTCCCATCCACATTTTTAAACGCCTAAAAGGGTTAATTTCAGCACATAAACATGTCAAATCACTCTCTAAAAGTTTCTTCTTTTTTTAAAAAAAACTCAAGAACATAAGAAAGAGTTTTCAAATTCCACACTCCAAGAAGCTTCAAATTCAAGATCTTCCTCAAGAATCTTCTTTTCTAGATATATAGGAATTCAATAGGAGTATTCTTCTCTCCAATGTCCAAGACTCTACTATTTTAATAAATTAAACCCCATGGTTACGGTTATAAACCATTTTTAATTTCTTCTATATTTAAGAAAATTTCCATGATTTCTTGAATTGCTTGCTCATGATTATGATATTTATGTATATTTTGTTTGTCGTTAGGTTTAAAAAGTTTCTTTGTTTCTATCCATTCCCAAATAAATTCTTCATTATTTTTTAAAAGAATGCATATATGTGAGATTTATAATTTCTCATGGTCTTTTATGAATAAGATAGCATTCTGAAAATAATAATTATGAATAACTATTTAATTTTTAAGGTTTATTTATGAATTTCAAGCTACTTATGGTATTATTTTTTAAAATCTTTTATTATTCTAATAATTAATTTAGGACATGATATGAAGCAAAAAAGATTCGAGGCTGGTTTATGAATGATATGATGCAAGATATACCAAACATCAGAATTTAAATGAGCTATGTATATGTAAATTGTTTTGAGCAGATTATTTAGCAACAATAGAATAAGGTTTTATACAGCCCGAGTTTCATAACTACATTTGCACCATAGGTCCTACTATGCCTGAAATTACTGAGGTAAATTTTCAGGATCCTTAGTTAAATGATTCTTACTTTGGCCAGTTAGAGCAGCAATTTCAGCGCGGGTATACATAACTAAATTTCATGTTATCTTGCATGATTTTATATGTCGGTTAATAGAAACCCCCACCTAAAAAAACTAAGTAAATGATATTTCTTATGATATAAATTCTTACTCTTTGGTCTCAAAAGATTTTAGAATCATATGTTTTAAAAATATTGATCTTTTTAGACTTATGTTGTATTTACTATTATTTCAAAGAATGTATTGTATTTAAGGTAACTTTTATCACAACTCATATTTTAAATTAAATTATATATTAAAGTTTTGCACTTGCATTCCTATAGACGTAATACCTTTTCTGTACCGATTGTATACTTTTTTTGCCTACATTTTTTATGTGATGTTGATATCGGTGAATCATTCCCAAATTCATGGATAACCATCTTTCAGTTAAAAGTCATATTCTTGGTAAGTCCTCATTTCGGGGGCTTCGTAGTGGTTGAGTTATTATCTTTCTATCAAACATTGATTTAGTTCTTAGGGTCATTTGGGTCCTTGAATCACATACGTATTTATTTTCATATTAGAGGCTTTGGAACATACATAATACAATTATGTTAGCCCGTTGAGTTCTCTATTGTTTTTAACTTTCCCTTACGAGTAAATTGTTCTTATGTATGTATGTCAAGGGTTTATCTTGGGGCTGTCCTGGTTGTAAGTACCAAGTCCCACTTAGGGTGTAGGCTTAGGCATAACACCTCTAAATTTATATGGAGATATTCGTATCCTGTCTTCGGGAGGCTATAGTGACGTCTTTAGGATAATCACTCCTTTTTCAATTCTATGTTAAGTAGTTAATACTAGTTGGTATTTTAAGATTGCATTTTATCTTGTCCACTCTTACATAGATGGAAGATACACAATCTTTGGTAGTAGTAGGAGATAAAGAGCATATGCCGCCCCACCAGATAGGGCTCCAACTAGGGGTTGTTTTATAGGTCTACCTTGAGGTTAAGGACATGCCCACACTTGGCACCCGAAAGAGCTTTATCACCTATCAAAGCTCCATAGGTTGATCCCGATCCGTTATCCGTTCAACAACCTAGGATCTAGAGACCATCTTATATTGCACCATATCCAGTACCAACTTGTATATACACTAGAGCTAGTACTAGCTTATGTTAAATCTAATCCAGCATCGAAATAATTTCTCATTCCAAATATTGGGCTGTTCTACTTTAGCTTTTGGGTATGGTTAGCGGGTAGCCTATTGACGGTACACAAACATCCACTTAAGGGGAAGCCTTGGGTGCTTAGAGTTTGGGAGTGCAGCTTACTACAATAGTTCTTCCATTTCAGATGCATATAGTTTCGACATATGCTACTCCGACCCATGTTGATACGAGCATGGATGTCACTAATCATGCTAGACCTATTTTTCAAGGTATATTCAAGAGGATATAAGGCATGAGAGACATTGAACCACCAAAAGGAGCTCCAATGGGTGAATACATGGACCAGAAGGAGAACTCGAGTTTGGAAGATAGGTTGGGCATTGATGGAAGACTTCAAGGGATTAATTTGATGAGACCCAAACTTGTGGGGTCAATGTGACATCTCCAAGACTTGACAAACTATTTTGACACATTGTCTATTATTGGGATCAATTATAATTACTAAAAACTTAGTCTATTATAAATACATAGTCTTTCATTATTTTGTGTATATAGTTCAGACATATTATTGAATGATGAATAGTTGATAAATCTTGTAGAGATTTTAAGTAGTAAGTAGGGAATGGTAGATTGTAGAGCTACAATCTAGGTTAGCAATAAATTCAATTCTATTGTTGGTTTAGAACTATTTTTCCTGTCATTCATATTGAATGCTCACTTGTGGAATCATTTGAGTTTCCTTCTATTGAATTACAATAAATTCTTCCCTAGGGTATTCATGGA
>JBDJHY010704916.1:13245-26090 GCA_039654485.1 Withania somnifera | reverse complement strand
TGGGATTCTTTGGTATAATCTTCATGTTCATAACTGACCTCCTTTAGAAGAGTGGTTGCCAACCGTGTCGTATTAATGGGCATCACCATATACAAACTCAACACTTATAATTGAAACTACAATCTCAATATATCAATGCGTGAATGAGTGCACGGTCATCACCGAGTCTAAATCACTATAACCTTAATTTCATTGTTCATGCATCTCCGAGACTAAAACCATTATAAGTTGTCAATGTCTAGCACTCAAGCTTCACGAGTCTATTAGTATATCAAAATAGTGATTACATATCTATTATCTCATTTACCATCAAAAACTTGTAAAACCATCATTATATACTCATTTTAATCTCATAATAGTGAAAACGGGCCCACAAGGCCATGCAAAGTTTTAAAATCAGTAAAATAGGGCTTTCAACCATAAAAAAGTAGAAACTAATGCATAAAATCCAGCTTTTAGGATAATGATATGCTCAACCACAAAAAATAACTCAAACAAGTTATGTCGTCCCTGAACAGGCACAATCTAGAACCAACTAATCAATGTCCGGGACTCAGAGACATTCCTAATAATTCAACCATCTATATTCTAGAGTCTATCAAGACCACACAGGGTCACAGGGAAACTATAATCACAAATGCAATACCAATATGTAACAAAGAAGCGGACTAAAGAATTAGATAGTTTTATGGGTACCAAACCTAGAAAGCCTAACCCAATGATGACTAATTACTACAATCTATTTCCTATATAAACAAAGTCTAAGATCAGTAAGATATAGTCTACCTAATGTTTGAAGATAATCTCAAAATACAGAAATGAAATAGCCCAAAAATCTCCCACAACTCCAAAAATGCATACCAAGCTCGAAGGATCATGAAACTAGAAAAATTATATGTTAATACAATTCAAAATATGGTTAAAAACGAGCCTTCAGTTCTGCAAACCTGAAACTTTGAACAAAATGTTCCAAAACATTTCCCACATTGTAGAAAGCTCATACCCAAAATTTGGAGCTAGGACGAGTAGTAAATAATCTAGAATAAATGGTTTAAAGTCAAGAACCACTTGAAAATTTTTTGAAATTTTGAAGGAAATTTTAAGATACCAATAATCAAAGAATAATTGAAGAAATATCATATCCCTATTCACCCAATATCAAATGAAAAGCCACAAGAATTTTCAAGGAGTATTTCAATGTGTTTGGGGGTGAAGAGATGAAGAAAATGGGTGAAATTTCAGAATTTGCAATTTTATACTAAAATAGATACCAATTTTGATAAAATGACCGATAAATCAGGAAAAAAGTCTGATTAATTGGTCAAATGACAAATTTATCGATTGCACCAGATATCAACAATCTTGATTCTTAGAAAATACACCTCCAAACCCAATTGGAGTGAAACAAATATGCAAATTTCATGAAAACGATATGCAGACTCAATATCACAAACTAAAATCTGTTGTTAGGTTGTTTCGATAACAAATTAAACACTTTCCAAAATTTTAACTTTCCAACGGAGTACTCAAAAAAATCTTGGTTAGCCCATAGCCTAAACGAACAACTCACCTAACCCAAACTCGACATCTCAAAGTTGATGGCATAGCCAGATTTTAAATTTGAGGCTCGAATCACAAAATGACCACCCAAGCTACACTTATGAACCCCAAAAAGCCAAAAACTCACAAAATCACATAAAACCAAAACCAAGAGTCCATCTAGGCCAAATCCACATTTCGGAGATAAAAAAACTATCAAAATTTGATCCAAAATTATTTGCACAGAATGTTGACTGAAGTCAATGATTTAAATAGCTAAGGCTCTAAAATAGGGATATAAGACGACCAAATGAATGACTTGGGAACTGAACCACCGGTACTGATAAAACATAAATGACTTAGGGACGCTACAAGAAAGATGTAAGATGTAATAAAAAGCAAAAACACAAAAATAACCTTAAGGGTCATTATAACATCCACTACTAAAAGGGATTTTCATCCCCAAAAGTCAGGAAAAGGAAGTATTTGAAGGCTCAAACAGATGTAGATACTTAGATCTCAACTAACTCTCAATTTCCCAAGTAGCTTCCTCCATGGGACAGTTTCTCCACTGAACCTTAACCATTGAAATCTCCCAAAACCTCAACTTTCTCACCACTCTAGACAAGATCAGAACTGGGTCCTCAACAACCAATAAACCCTCATCAACCTGAACAGAATCATAATAAAGCATATGTGACTCATTTTGAATGTACCTTCTTAATATAGAAACATGAAGCACCGGATGCACAACTGAAAATTCACACTACTGATTCGATCAAGTATCTTAAAAGGGCTAATATACCGAGATGAACTTGCCCTTCTTTCCAAACATTATCACACCCTTTATGGGAAACACCTGCAAGAACACTTGATCACCAATATAGAACTCCAAAGCACGATGTCGGTGATTAGAATAACTCTTTTTTCTACTCTAGGCTGCCTAAAGTCTATCCTAAATTAACCAAACTATGTCTAAAGCATCCTGAAGTAGATTTATACTCTGCAATATCAACTCAAACCCATCGAACCAACCAATAGGTGAATGGAATACAAAGAATCAAAAGAAAGTTATCTGAATACTGAAGTGGTAGCTGTTATTATAAGCAAACACTACTAATCCAAATGCTGATTGAACAAACGACCAAAATTAAGAACACAAGTCTGCAATATGTCCTCCAGGACCTAAATAGTCATCTCAGATTGACTGTCTTTCTGTGGCTGAAATATTGTGCTGAGATGAAACTCGGTACCCCTACCACACTGAGCCACTCTCCAATACTGAGAGGTAAACTAAGGACAACGATCATAGATGATAGAAACTAGAGAACCATGAAGTCTATCACTTTCTAAGGATAAATAGAGGCTAAATTCTCTGCACTATTTGCACCATGGACTCAAATGAAATGCTCAGACTTAGTTAACCTATCACAATAACCCAAATTAAATCATGGCTACGAGGAGTCTAGGCCAGCCTAATATGAAATACATGGTAATTTGTTCCCACTTCCAGTCAAAAATAAGAAGCCGCTGCATCAAACCACCCGGTCTCTGGTGCTCAAACTTAACCTGCTGACATCTTAAGCTTCAAGAGACAAACTTAGCAATATCCTTCTTCATACCAAAACACTAGTAAATATATCTCAAATCTATATACATCTTTCTTGCACTTGGATGGATAGAATAACGGGAATTGTAGGCCTTAAGAAGGATCAGCTAAATTAAATCATCAACCAATGTAACACAAATATAGCCCTTAAACCTTAAAATACCTTCTGAATCTAAAGTAGATCTATAGGCCTCACCCAGTAACACCTGATCATGAATATCCACCAAGTCTGGGTTACTACTGAATATGATCACCAATGAAGAACGATCCTCAATACTAGAAAATACACTACCTGAATCTGTAAGCTCGAGCCTTACCAGTCGGTTATTCAAAGACTGGATGTCTTAGGCTAATGGCCTCTCAAAAACTGATAAAGCAACCAAACTACCCATATTTATTAACTTCCGGCTCAAGGCATCTGCTACCATATTTTCCTTGCTTGGGTGGTACAGATCGTAAATCATAGTTCTTTAGTAACCGAATCCATATATAATGGTGAGCGTTAAGCTTTTTATGACTCATAGTGTACTGAAGAGTATGATGATCCATAAAAATGTCACACTTAAATTGGCCTAAAGCCGATGACCTCTCAAAGTATAAAGGAAAATTTGTAAATGAAGCTCATGATCCTCTCTACTCCTTGAATACAATAAGATATCATTGATGAACACAATCATAAAGGAATCAAGGAAGGGTCTGAACATACGGTTTATCAAATCCATAAAGGCTGCGGGTGCTTTAGTCAACCCAAAAGACATCACCAGGAACTCGTAATGGCCATAACGCATACTAAATGTTGTCTTTGGGATATCCTTAGTACTGATCCTATTGATGGTAACTAGATCACAAAGAAATCATAGAAAAGATTAAAGAACCCCCAAGCTAGTAAAATAGATCATCAATGTGAGTCATAGGATACTTGTTTTCCAAAGCCACACTATTAAGTTGTCTATAATCGATGTACATGCACATAGAACCATATTTCTTCTTCACAAATAGAACAAGAGCATCCCATAGTAAAACACCAACCCGATTAAATCCCTTATCTAACATGTCCTGAATCTGAGTATTGAGCTCTCTTAGATAAGCAAATTCCATATGATAAAGATAAATTTAAATAGGATTATTTCCCGAATCTAACTCAATACTAAATTTATGTCTCGCTCAGGTGGTAGGCAAGGGAGGTCGATTGAAAAAACATCAGCAAACTCACTTACAACAGGTACCGACTCAGGAGACTCGACATCAATATTAGCATCTCTAATATATACAAGATACGACAAACAACCATGAGAAACTAAGAGATTAGCTTAAATACAAGAGATGATCCCGTTGGTATCCAACTAACCAAATTTTGCCGCACGACTGGGGATGCACTAGGAATAGCTAAGGTTCGGTCTTGGCATAATAATTTATGTCCACTCTATGAGGGGATAATCAGTCTATCCCTAATATAACATTAAGATCAACCATATCCAATAATATCAAATCAACCCGAGTCTCAAAATCCCCAATAGTCACAAAACAGGACCTCAATACATGATCCATGATTGAAGAATCACCTACTATGGTGGGGTCAGACAATGGTACAAGCATCAACACACTAGCCATACTCAAATATGGAGCATATAAAATGATACGTAGGAGCCAGTAGAGCCTAGATCAAATAAAGCCAAAGCGGCTGATAACACAAAGAGATAGTACTTGTAATAACAACATTGGAGGGCTCTGCCTTGGGTCTACCTGACATGACATATAAATGACATAGACCACCACCATGACCACCATCATAACCACTTACCATACCATGCTGAGGATCACCACAACTCGTTACACCACAACCCCTACCTTGAGGTAGCACTACCCTGACTAGTTGTGCTGGATATGAGCTGGCGTAGTAGCAGGATGAACCATAGTCTGAACAATACCCCTTTAGGGTAAATCTCTATCTAAGTGACCATAGCATCACACTCATAACACAGGCCTACATGTATACCCTGACTTGATGAGATAGAAGAATTAGAGTGGCCACCACGGCCTGCAGAACCTGATATAACACCTCTTGACTGCTGGCCTGAATATTGACCCTCATAACCCTAGAAAATACTACCAGAAGTCTATAATGATGCCTAAATGGTACTATTAGACTTTCCCTATTGCTGGTACTGAGATGGTATCCTAACCCAAGAACCAAAAACCCTATCACCGTACCTCGAACCACTAAAGCTACCCTGATTGTATGAACATACTTAAGAATTGATGATACCTTAGAAACTAATAACACACTAGTCTTAAGAATATCAGTATCCAACCCACTAAAAATGATGGATCCTCTCCACCTCAGTAGATATATAACTGGCACCATAAGCAAACAATCTATGAAACTCTACCTTATACTTAGTAACTAACAAAGAACCCTGCTCGAGTCTAAGAAGATCCTCTCTCCTATAATTGTGCTTGTGAAAGGAACAACCTGTCCAAGAATACATCATAGAAGAAACTCCAAGAAATAGGGGTAGAATAAGTTGACCTGGTTTAACAATATGACCTCTACCACTGTTAGGCGAGGCTCCCCATCTGATACACTATAAAATTAACACTGTAGTTCTCCACCAGCCTAAAGTTATGAAATCCCTCCTGACATCTACCAATAAAATCTCTCAAATCCTTTATAGGAGTACTAGTGAATCTTAGAGGACCTAACATAATAAATTAACCCGATGCCTTTTTATCAAAATTAGACATAGAAGAATGTGAAAGAATTGGAGGAACCATAGACAGAGCAGGTGCTACTGGTGACGAAGATGGATATAATAGTGTTGGAAGTGTCTGAAAGAGGAATGCTGAAATAAAAGGCAAAATATCTAGACTATAAGAGCTAAGTATCGGCGGTACTCTTAGACCATAAGTACTCGGCAGTGGGACTCCTAGACTAAAAAAACCCGAACCTGAAGTTTGCAGCTCCACTTTTTGATTTCCCGACATAGCCAATAATAATAACAAAAATCCCCTCATCTCTGGAGTCATACGTAGAACTGATAAAGGCACAAGAGAAAATGGAGTTGATCCATACACCTTTGATGGTTGCTGACTTATACAGCAGGCTTAGGGTCAACATTTGAAGATCTGACGGATGAAACATCTTTATCAGGTGCTACAACTCTAGCACAACTTTACCTATACCACCTCCACTAGCTGGTGTTCCGATAGGTGTATCATTTTCTACTGCTGCCGAAGATCGTGTACGTGCCATCTGTGGAAAAATAAACAAGATCAAATGAGACAAAGATAAGATACATGAAGTGAAAAGATATAAAATTACTATAAATGTCTATGTAGACTTACGAAGATAAGATACAAACATTTCCGCACCTGATCTGTGGGACTCTACTAGATATTGACTCATATACTAAGGATATCAATGAATATAGAGCTTTGATACCAATTTATCATGACCTAATTTCTCAAGTCATGAAGTCACCTATATCCCTCCATAGGAGAACCATCCAATAAGAATACAAAGCATGAATAATAAACTAGAGGTGTAATATAAGACATAAGCAAGGGACAACGATAAGCAGAAATCTAATGTCAATGAAATAACAACCTCAAAACCTGGTATCCGATACATGAGCCACTAATCAAGAGTACAATGTCTGAAATATTAAATACAATGTCTGTCTCGAAAGAAAATAATATTAGGAATCTAAGAAAAGGTAAAAGATAAGCTCCAGATACCAGAAGCCATCATCTACCCAACAACAGAATATCGGTACAAGTATGGAATAAGTATGGACCACTTGTACTCAGGTTTGCACCATAGTGTAGTATGGTTACCAAATCAACGGGTACTCAGTAGGCATCATCGGTCTACTAGGATCATATAAAAATTAAAATCAGTAAATAGATAGCTAAAGAATCAAAGTCATAAAAGTCAAATAGGTAAAGCAATAGAGAGACTAGATAACATGATAAAAACAAGTATCCTAAATAAATAACAACAATAAGGAATATCCAAGCAAACAAAGAAAACAACACACCTAAATCCATGCTCAACTAATATGATATACAAATGAATAACAGAAATGGCGGTATATAGGTAACCTCAAAATAACGGAATAAGAAGAAAGGTTAACTACCATAAGTGCAAAACAAAGTAACATGAAAAGAGAGTCCATAGGATATATCCATCCAATAAAAGTATACTAAACAGAATAAGTAAAGAAACAAACAGAGATGAATGCATACCCTCCGACACCCCATACTACTAGAGAGTACAAACAAAAAAACAACACTAAAGAATATAATATGCATAATGATATGATGAATGCTAAAGTAAATATGTATTCCACTCCTCTGGTACCTGTAGGTCTAGGAAGGACTTTCTTGTATACATCTACTCCCACGTATACCCCTCCTCCGGTAGCATGCTAGCCCGAATCGGTAAGCTCAATGGTGGGCATTACAGCATACTAACTCAAAACTCATAACCATTAATGTATGAATGAATGCTAGGGCATCATCGGGTGTAAATCACTATAATCTCAATTTCATTGCTCGGGCATCGTCGAGACTAAAAATCATATAAATCATCAATGCTTAGATCTCGATCATCACTGAGTCTATTAGTATATCAAAACAATGATTACATCTCTTTTGTCTTGTTTATCATCAAAAGTTGGTAAACCACCCTTTTATACTCGTTTTAATCACATACTATTGAAATAAGCCCACAAAGCCATGCAAGGTTTCAAAATCAGTAAAACTGGGCTCTCAACCATAAAATAGTGTAAATAATGCATAAAACCAGATTTCATGGTAATGATATGCTAAACCACAAATAATAGCTCAAATAAGTTCGGTTGGCCCTACACAAGCGCAAATACTACAATATTTAACACCGGTTAGTTGATGTTCGGTACTCATGGATATTCTAAATAATTAGACCATCTATGTTTCAGAGTCTATCAAGACCACACTGGGTCACAAGGAAACTATAATTGCAAATACAATACTTAACATGTAATCAAGAAGCGGTATAAAGAAGCTTACATGATCATGGGTACTAAGGGTAGAAAGACCAACCCAAGAATGACTAATTACTACAATTATTTCTCATATAAGTCAAGTCTAAGATCGTTAATCTATAACCTACTCGACGTTTGAAGATAAGCTCGCAAACACTGGAATAAAGTAGCCCAGAAAACCTTCCATGCTCCAAAAATGCACAAGCAAGCTCGAACGATACAAAATTTGAAAAATAATAATATAATAATTGATATGAGTCAAATGGTACCGATAAAGCTATAATTATAGCTAAGGTCAAAATATGGATCAAAATGAGCCTACGGGCTTGCAACTCGAAACTTCAAATATAAGGTATCAAAAATTTATCCATTTTATAAAAAACTTATACCCAAAATGTGGAGCTAAGACGAGGAAGAATAAGCTAGAATCAATGATTTAAAGTGAAAAAATCCATTCGAAAATTTTGGAAAATTTTGAAGGAAATTTGAAGAAATTAGAGTGAAAACTTGCCAATAACTAAAGAAATATCATTTTCCACTTAGCCAATATCAGATAAAAAGACCTAAGAACTTTAATAGACGAATTCTGAGTGTTTGGGGTGAAAAGATGAAGAAAATGGGTGAAATTTCAAAATTTGTGATTTTTATACTATAGTAGATACCGATTTATCTGTAAAATAATTGATAAATAAGACACCACAAATCATAAAAAATATTGATAAATTAGTCATGACCGATAAATCAATCAAATATTCAATTTATTTGTTGCACAAATATCAACAATTTTGATTTTTAGAAAATGAGCCTTCGAGCCCAATCAGAGTCCGATACACATGAACCAAATATGCAAATTGTATGAAAATGATAATCCAAACTCAAAGGTGAAGACAGAAATCTAATATGAGGTTATTTTGTTAAAATATTGACCAAAGTCAATACTTTTGCTAAAATTGTAAATTTCCAATTGAGTACTCAAAATGATCTAGGTTGGCCTGAAGCACGAATGAATAACCCACATGACCAAAAATTGATATTACGAAGTTGATGACATAGACAGACTTTCAATTTGAGACTCTGATCGCAAAATGACCACTCAAGCTACACTTATGAACTCCAAAGGGAAAAAACTCACAAAATTATATAAAACCAAAACCAAAGCCTCCAGACCCAAACCAAGAGACTATCTAGGCCAAAATTTAAATTTTAGAGCTAAAAAAAATGTCAAAATTCGATTACGAGTTTATTTAAATAGAAAGTTGACTGAAGTCAATGATTTCAATATTTATGGCTTTAAAATAGAGAAACGGATATAACGACCAAAAAACAACCCAAGAACTAAACCACTAACCCCAATAAGTCATAAATGACTTAAGTCCACCATGAAAAATTTCTAAGATGCAATAAAAAGTGAAAATGTGAAAATAACTATAAGGGTAATTGAAACATTATTTTAGTTTTGTGTATTGAATGACTAAATATTTGTTATGTTCTTTGTAGGATGATTTTAGGAATGATTTTGAGACTACATGATGATAGACACAATCCACCAAGGTCGATGGAAGAAGGATTGAACTATATAAACGTAACTAATAAAGACTAGCTAAGCTTGTGTTTGTTTGTCTCCGGGCTTGGAGATTTACTTGTGAGGAATCAATTTTGAGGAATGCAGCTTGTTTTATCACCTATTTTAAGGTTTCTATGAGTTATGAAGAATATGGGATCAATATTCAAGCTCAGCATGAAAAAAAGTGACAAAGAGAACTCAAGACGAGATGACTAGCCTAGCCTATACTTGTTTGGCCCGTGGTGAATGATTGTGGTGTTTGAAGGACTGTGTTGAAATAATTTTGCAGTGGTAATTGATCCATGTTGATATATAAATCTGGATTCAATCTTGAGATAAGCTTTGGAAGTGATTCCAGACAAGTATGAAGTTTGTGCATTGAGTGGAGTGCCACACGAGAGGCTAAAAAATAAAGAAAAAAAATACCAGGTAAGGTGGTACATTGGTAGGCGCCTAATGCATATGGATAAAATACAATAAGATACTTTTTCCAGGGCTGGGATCTTTGATTAGCGCATTGTGCCACTTTCATCTCGATTTGATTCTGATTTTTTTTAACTTTTCTAGTCCTAGTTTGACTGGGAAACAAATGGGCAATGCATGTAATAGGAATTGGTAGGCATGGTTTTAAGGCCTATATAAGGAGAACTTATTCATATTTTTACACATATTTTGTTCAACAAACGTTGGGGAGAAAGAACAAGAGGGCAAGGGTCTACACCTAGGGTTCTTCTTTCATCTTTTGGTTTCTTATAATCTTTACTTATGAATTGTTACTTGATGATTCCTTGTAAGAATATGAGTGGATAAATACCCTCTTTTTAGGGTTGTCCATGAATAATGAGTTTTTCATTTAATTTGGAGTTGGTTTATGATTGATTGTCATAATTGGTTGTTTCCATAATCTTTTTTACTATTATAAGGAGTCATGAACCTTGGGATAAATTCATTTATTTATGTTAAACTCGGAAGAGGGACGCATGGGTTAGAATATGGATTATGAGGAGTGAAATCATTTTATTGGTAAGAAAAAAGATAGATGTGCATCTAGGATAGGAATATACCTAGTTTACCTTACATGATTCAAAATAGAAAGATAACTAAATCACTTACAAGACAAGTCTTACTCATGCGAACATAGATGTAGGATTACATGTGTATAGGTAACTGTAGTCTTGGAAGACCATATATATATATATATTCAACCTCTTATTAACAACTAAGATAATCAACTAAACTGGAGAAGAAGTTATTGCTAGACATGAAAGTGACATAAGCATTATCCCTGGACTTTTCTTCGAATTGTTCATAACTGATAGTTGTATTTTTTCTACTTTTCATATTTTAGTATATAATTAAAAAAAGAAGGCTTATATAATTTAAAATCATTAATGAAACTAGTTCTTCGCTAACAAATGAAGTCTTTGTGGGTACGACAATCCAACTCTAAAAAGAGTCACTATATTACTTGCTAAGACTATATACACTTGCGGTGCACTTGGAATAACATCGCTATAGTGATTTAATCACTACTTTACTGGAAATCTAGTATTATGCAATAGCGATCCCTATTTCTGTGATCACAATGGAAAACTTTTCTATACCCACAGAAGTGACTATGCGATCATGATGACCCGTTGAGTAAAACTATATGATTGCAATGCCAGTGCATGCAACCGTGATGAATAAAAACATAAGCCTACGCGATCATGATGCTTATGCATATGAACGCGATGAACACAATGCCCCTGCACCGAACTATTCATTACAACATTTCAATATAAAATGAAAGTTTCCAAATGGACCCTTGAGATTTTTTTAGAATCCCATGCGCACAAAATATATATTCTATCCTACAAAATTCAATGCTCGAACTCAATAAAAACTATCAAAATGAGAATCTACGGTCTTCTTGATCCAATATCCCCTGATACCAATACAAATAAAAACATTACCCGACAAGACTACAAAGCCTCTAGGACCTCCAAAAAATTATCCGAACTTTCTTGATAGAGTGTTAATACGAGTTCTCGATCATAAAATATTCATAAATTTCAAAATTTGGGGCTTAATACTTAACTTTGTATTATTGAACAAGCTAAAATCACTGCGTTAAGCCTATAATTAAAAATAAAGGTCCTCCTAGATCAAATTCCATATTCCGAAGCTGATGAAACTGGCAGAATTTTATTTTGAGACTCGAGACTTCAAATGTTGACAAAAATCAACTATTTCGACTTAAAATCTTTTAAAAACAAAAGTTTCTAAAAAATAATAAATTTCTCTCCAATTTCAAAACTAACCATATGAACAGATTAAATATGACTTGAGACACAATTCGAAAGAGCAAAATGATAATTTTTTAAGAAATATAAAAGTTAACCTTAGGATCACTGCATTTAGGTATTAAATAAGTTGGGTAAAGTCTAAATAACCCTAATAAAAGTTTATTTAAAATTGATTGTTTCATACCACGATTGAGCTTATGAGTCATGCTTTTCAGTTCACGACTCATGAAGTGGGCTCGTGGTACCCTGGATGAGATATAGAATCATTGATCACTTTTTATGATTGAATAGTACGAGTTATGAAATGGGTTGTATGATCCATGCATCAGGGTTTTAAGGACTATAAGATTTTTCTATGCTTCTAGAAAGGTTCCACGAGTCAACTTCACGACTTGTGGTCCTTGTTTCAATCGACTTGTGATACTTGATAGCTACTTTTCATACTTTTGCCATCTTCTCACAAGTATACAACACGACTTGTGATCCCATTTTCATATTGACTTGTGGTATACTGGAAGTTCACTGAAAGGGGCATAATCTTCACAATTCATAATGTTGCTTGTGAAGCACTATACCTCAGATTTTTGTGTTTTTTTTCTATGGTAAGTCTAGGTAATAGCTTGAGTAATTTATTGGGTGTTACAGTAAATTAGACTTTTTCCACCCTTTTAAGCATAAAACTATGCCATTTTAACCACCCTATAGGGAATTAAGGGAGTTAGTAAAAAAAATCCCTTATGTTCAAGCTCTGAAAACTCAGATAGAATCCTCTTAGCATAGAGAACTAAGGGTTTTCTCCTTAGGCGCAAGAAACTCAA
>JBDJHY010704916.1:0-13235 GCA_039654485.1 Withania somnifera | reverse complement strand
CTCAAGCCTCATTTTAGGTTTTCAGTTTAAAATCTTCATAATCAGGTATGTGGATACTAAGTGAGGATCTCCTTTAATTTTCTTGCCAAAAAACTACAATGTTTAGGTTAATTTTCTACTCAAATACGATTGAATGTATAAATTTTATTTTTTATGATATGAATATATATATATATATATATGTGAATTACTTTAGAATGACTATTCATGATTTCTCATAGTTTTAACTTCAACATTATAGTATTTCAAGTAAACTATATATGAAGTTATGGTTTTCAAGCTATTTTTAGCATTATTTCGTATAATTTGATCTCATAATCACAGACTTAGAATTTCAAATAGTATGAATAGTCCTATTATTTCATGAAATCGGTAAAAAAAAATATTTTTGGACTAATTTTATGCTTTACGGTTATAGTACGACATATGAGCCATCAAAATTACATGTTTCCAAAGAATTAGTTAGTACCTAATAGGAAAGGGTCACTCACCTACCAGTATAGAGTAATACCATGTCCTAGAAATACATTCCACCATAGGATAAGGTCATTTACCTGCCACAATAGGGTCATATCCCCGACCCTTAAGGTTTATATATTTAACAAATCCATCATATATAGTTCTATACCTTGGATAGTTTAGGATAACTCTCTAAAGTGAGTTAAAATACTGGATATCATGGGCTCACATGATGTATGTCAATTAAGAAAAACTTCCAATAGTATGTCATTCTTTTGATTTTATAGTTTCTGAAGTTTCTACAAAGCATGCTTTCAGTTACTCACTAATTATGAATTACTAATTTACCTAATATGAGTATTTTACTAAACAATTTATATTTAGTTTTCTATATTAATTTCATGAACTAGTGTGTCATTACATTTCAGATATTGCAGTTTTACTTAGCATATCTATCAAGTCATCTTATGATTTCTGCATGATTTTAGGCCGCTTTTACGTATTGCATGTTAGTATTTAGCTCATGGGTTCAGAACTCATTATTTTTATTATTCAGACACATGCCAGTTTATCTAGATATTATATCAATTGATTCTTTCCAATGAAGTTTTATGCTTTCACTCAGTTATACATGCATGATTTAGTATGTTTTCAAATTCAAAGTTTAGCGTAGAACGTGCTATGTACCATTCTGGATATAGTCTTAAGTCGTGACATTAATCCCCCATAAAAATTGATATAATTGTTGCCTCTTCAAGTATTCTGAATCTTTCACAGTATGGTGGTAGAGATCATAATTCATTCTAAATATCCTTCCGTTTAGTATGGCAGATACAAATGTTCCTTGAATTAATATTGCTATTTAGTTATGAATGTTGAATTTAATTGATCTATCAACTTGTTACAATCTTTCACATAGTTCCTCCCAAACTGATAATGCACTAATGCCATACACCATACCCCTAGCAAATTACTAAACACAATATTCATAAGCCAGAATTGGATAATTGCATTCACCCTTTTCGATTAATCCCATAGTTCTTTTTTAAAGTTTTCTTTCTTCCAAGAACCACTAAGAAGACCTAGTTTATTTCTTCCTAAGAGTGAGATTCTCATAGATATTCTCCAAATAGGAGAAATTTAACTTACATCTAAAGGTTGAAGAAACAAAGGGTGATTCTGATCTAGTACATTCCCAAGCCTATAGAAGTTTGTGATCTTGAATCATTGCCATTTCGAAGGATATACGCATTTTGATTTTGAGAATCCCAATTTCATTATAATCTATATGATTTTTCATTTTTCTAGAGATAGGACGTCGTTGATTCAATTTAAATCTGAGTTGTAGATTTGTGAATTAATAGAACTAGATTTTCTTGCCTGAATTCTTGAAGGTCAAGATTTGTTTAAAATTGAAGAAATGAACGTAAGAATTGAAATAATTTTACAGAATAAGATTTGCACTGAGATGAATCTAACCACTCTAATACCACGCTGAACTATGAATATGCCAGTAATGGATTCATAAGCTTATAGAGATAGAGAAGAAAGAAAAAACTAGAAATGGGAAGAAGAGTAATAGAGAGAGGTAATACAGAATCTTGCATGTATTATTTAATAATTAGTTATAAATATATAACACGCCAGGTTATATAGTTAACTAACATAACTGCAAATTGAAAGCCCAACTAATCGACTTAGTACATAACATAATTTTTAATAAAGGGTGAAAGGACTATTGTTCCCTTATATGCTATTTTCACTAATTCTATGTTCTCGTCTCAAAACATCTCATTAACTAGCTTCAACTACTACCAATATCCAACTCATGATAATGCAAAAAAGGTGTTACTAGAATTTGATAGTCAAAATAACCTCTTCAGGGTGAAAATACGCAAAATAAGCACATTCTTATAATTTATTATAAATTTTATGAGACTTTATTACAGACCAATACACATGTTCGAAATTCTTCAAAAAAATATGACCCCTAATTTTAAAAGGTGCTTCTTGGAGGAAAATTCATGTCAAATAAGCATTTTTGTAGTTTTTTTTATAAATTTTGGATTTTTATGCTACTCTCCGTAGATCATAAGACAATTGAAATCCGTCGCCACATAAATGACCCCTTATTTAACAGGTACCTCTTCGTGAAAAATATTAATTAAAATTTAGCCAGGTTCCATAGATCCACGTGTTCCTACCCGGGTCTATTATAAATCACAACACATCCAGATTGTTTAGTATAAACTTATTAAAATCTATTTTAAATCACGGTATATCTAGGTCATTCATTATATACTAAGTTAAAATATATTAGAGACGTGAAACATAAACATAAATATAAAATATTTATTTTCAACTTCAAGCTCAACTATGAAATGTTCATCTGCTACCTCAAGATGAAATCTAAGGGTCGGCATGGTACGGTAGATACTGAATATCATACTGAAATAAAAAAATTTATATCACAATTTTGGTATATGATATTTGATATGCATTTTTGGTATCACAAAGAAGAAATCAAAATGTTGAATATCATACCAGAGTACAGCTCTACATATAATTTATTTATATTATTATAGTATTAGAAAATATAAAACAATGCCTATACAAATTTAACTATTTAGAAGTCAAAATTTTGACTACTCTATTTTAATTGAAATGTATTTTTTGTGTAATGATTGAACAATTATTGTTACCAATTTACTGTCACGACTTGATTTTTTAGGTCATGATGGTATCTACCAAACCCACTTATAGGCAAACCACCCATAGCCTGAATAACAATTAATGGGCCACAACCACAAATAAGGCAAAGTAAAAGAGGAAGGAAAAGAGAGAGAAAGCTAAGAGGAAGATAAAAAAGAGATATACATATAGATACAACAAAATAATCCAACCCCATGGACTAGTATCATAGTACAAAAGCCACTATACACTATAGAGTACTAAAGTGTGCAAAAGATAAATATATACAACTATCTTGAATGTACAAAAGTGACAGAAACTAAAATAATATGAGAAGTAGGTGAAATCTAATCGCTAAGATCTCACCCTCGTCTCAGAGTGCTCCAAAAGCTATGCACAAATGGTCAGCATCAATGGAGATAGCTATACTAGGGTCTACACTAGGAAAGATGTAGAAGTATCGTATTAGTACCAAGAACCGAATACCCAGTAGGTGTCATAGATGACTGAGCACATATAAGGTACAACAATAATAATAAACAAATAAAAACATAACATGTCAAAGAGTAGAAACAAGTACTAGGAATAGGTAAATGTTTGCTACAACATTGAGCAAAAGCAGAAAGAGTACAAGAAAAAAGTGTTAGCTACAAGCAAGAATGAACGACCTTAGAAAAAAATACAAGGAGCATAACTGAGTCCTTGAATTAATACTAAAAAGAGAGAAAAGGAAGGAGGATGGATAACCTCAACAATAGAAAGGAAAAGGAGGCAACCACACATAAATAAACAACTAAAATACCTGCAAGGTAAGGAGGATCAAAATAAGCTACAATATATCTATAAATGAAAAATAAGAAGATAAAGCTACCAATAACCTCACCGATCCCCATAATCCGGTATAATCAAGTGAAGACAGACTCAACCGGCGCCCCAAACACAAAGGATACAATTAGGAAAACAAGGGTAGAAACATAAATGATTCTAGGTGATATTATACGCTCTTCCACTAGGCTCTCGAAATCAAGACCCATGGGAGTCAACAACCATATACCTCTACTCCATCATATATCCCTCCTCCTGTTCCTACACCCTAGATCGGCAAGGCCTATGACTGTGTACAAAAACTCAACTATTGCAATCCAGGTGCCTGGACTCTGAGTCTAACACTAGTGATATACCACTATAAAGTACCTAAACTTAACTCGAGTCTTCTACTAATAACGGGTCAGTATACGATGCCAAGCTCGAGGTTAAAACTAAAATAAGTGAAAATAGAAGTATCGGGTTCCCAGTCTCTGATCGGGTATAATACTAGTAAGAAAACCCTATTTATAACCTTTTATTCTAGAAAATCCCTTTAATATCTGGTCTTATACTCCTTTTAGACAAATGATCAGAAAAATGGGCCCTCAAGGCTAAGATAAGTATGAAATATGTAAAAATGGGCCCTTGGACCTAAAATAAGTAAAAACCACATAGTAAAATCAATTTAAATCCTTGTTCCTCCTGAATGTAAAATTAAGGATCCACAACCAGTCTACTAGCCGTATACAGACTCAACGAGCTCCCAAAATAGTTATAATCACAATCCAGCCTAAATCCTAAGGGAAACTCCATTTTGCAGACCGTATTAAGGTCAAAAACACTATCCAAGGCTACGATGTGGTCATAACTAGGCAATACAAGGGTTTTTAAAAATAGTAAATGTGAAAGCAAAAGAAATACACAAAAAAGAGAGAACAAGGGTACACACAACCAACCTAACAAACCTAGCTCAAAGAATAAATAATTATTGCAATTATATCAAACATATGCCTCCTAAATCTCCTCTAAAGAAAGCCTCGAAGAAATTCGTGTCTCAGCTCAAATAGATCCAAAAGTCTCCAAATGAAATTCGAACTATCATAGTAGTAATCTACACATCAATACGAGTCTAACCATATTCATCATGCAAAAATGAAGCTGAGACAAAATTCGAGATCAAAAAGTGCCTACGAGACCTACAAACTAGAACCAAAAATGAAATACACTATCCGGTCCCAAACTAGGCCAAGAACATATACTCAAAAGATGAGCATAATTAACAAAGAACCAGGGCTCCAAAATAGCCTACAAAAGAGGGTAAAAGAGGTGGAAAAGTTTACTAGAATTTCTATAATTAAAAAAAGGGAAAATAACAATTTGATGAAATAATAGCAATCACAAAGCAACTACAACTATAAAAGCTCTAGAAGTAACCTTCCATAGCAGCCAACTTCCAAGAATTAATCAAGAATCAAACATTGACATTACCTCTTTTCCATTAAGTCAATCTGCGTCCACATATGTACTACCCTTATATCCCTGTCATCTTCTCTCTTATGTTGCTCAACTGACATCATAACGGCATTTACACCATCTCCCACACCTGACTCCCAAATATGCTAAGCTCTATTTGTTTTTATGACCTCATCTAACCTCTCAGTGATATTCTCAAAAGTGCAAACCATGAACAAACTACCCATAATAGAATCAGCCATCGATTTGGCAGCCAAATTTAGTTCCTTATAGAATGTCTCCTTGAGATAGTCATCTTGAAGTCTGTGGTTAGGACACTATTTCAGCTTCTTTTTAAAAAGCATCCATGCCACATATTGCTTCTCTTATGTTTTAAAATTTCTAATCTCACCCCAAAGTGTCAGCATCTTAGACTGTGGGAAGAATCGCTCCACAAATGATTTTTTAGTTTAGTCCATGTAGTGACTAACCCTTGTAGGAGCTCTTCCAACCATATTATTGCATCATATAAGAGTGAAAGGGGAAATAGTCTGAGGCGTATAGCAGATTGACTAACCCCAATGATTTTGAAAGTACTAAAAAAGTTCCCCAAAAACTATTCAGGTGCAGTATGGGATCTTCCCTAGCGTCCCTTTGAATAGCCCCGTGAGTTCAGCAGTTGAATTATAGTGATAGTTATGCTAAACTTGGAACCTAACCCCTATGGTGGGAGCATAATGGCTCCATTTCCCTCAAAACTATCATTATCATCATCCTCAACATTATTCTTTGGGTTCAGGTTCTACTGAGCCTGTCGTTCTTGCTCAACTGCAAGTCTGACAACCTCCTATTCTATTGCTCTATGCAGTAACAATAATCTCTTTAGCTGTTTGATCCATCTCTAAAAGTGCGATCGATTTTTGGACCAAGAGGTAACAATGGATTACCCAAACTTCGGGTAGAGGGAATAAAATACCTGTGAGCCTGTGAAAAGAGAAAAAAACAAAGAAAAGTAAAATTTGAGAAATACTACTATAAAAATAACAAATTACCAATAGACTACTTCCATCGATATTCCCCTACAAGGATGCAAAAATTTTATGTTGCCTACAACTACACCTCTTTATGAAGTGCAACGAGTTTGCTATCAAATATAGAACCCAACCTAGGGTTAGGGTTGACTCCTCAAGGGATACGGTAAAATGTTGTCTACTAGCACGTTTTCTTATTATAGTAAGTATTTCAGAAGTAAAATATTACAAAAAGTAAATTTGGGGTTTTACATTAAAGATTTATTGTTTAGCGGTAATGAGTGAGTGAGTTCTTTAAGTTGTGAATCAACATGATGAAGGCACTAGGATTGTGTTCCCCATAACTTCATAAACTTCGTAGGTGTTCAGTAGGAACATTCTATCTCGATGCTATGCACGCAAAATCTACAGGTTAACTTCACCCAAATGCTTCCATGCCCTAATCATATGGCTTTACACTAATCTTTGTCATGTCATAAAGTGCATTCAATACCAACCCTAGATTATTAATCTCGAATTTAACCATCTCCGCCAGGTCTCAGTTTAATTAGATAAAATCTCCAAATTTTCATTAAAAGAAATCAAATGAAGAACCCTATAATACATGTACCACATTATTTAAAAAGCACTAATTGTACCTAAACCTACTTTGATATTCAGTCATGGTTCCCACAACCCTAGTAATGGTGTTTAGTATGCATGTTTATGTAATTATCACGAATCTGTAATGACCCACATGGTCATTTATGATAAGTATGCAATGTTTTGCATTTTAGAGCATTTTGGTAGTTGCCCCAAGTCATTTTTGACTTGCTCGGACTGGTAGTTCAAATCTCTGGCGAATCGGTTGAGAGACTTCTCAAATTGCCTATTTTAGAGACTAAAACTAAGAACTTATTGAACAAAGTCAACTTTCCTTCAAGACAAGCTCGAAATTAAATTTTGATAGTTCTCTTAGCTCTAGAATGGCAAACAAAGTCAAGATTGATCTTAAGTTTGTGTTTTAGAGTTTTTATTTGCAAATTTACACCGATTTGTGGATTTTAGTTGAGTTTAAGGCCTAAAGTGGAGCTTGGGTGGTATTTAGATATTCGGAGTATCGGATCAAAATTTCTGACAATTTCGACAGCTCTGTAGTGGTGGTTTTAGGCTAGTGGAGGTGTTGGTATAATTTCTAAACTTGTCTTTTCATTTTTGAGGTGTTGGTGGAGAATTCTTGAAATTTTAGATTAAGTGTCGACTTGATCAACATTTATTCATAACGATCTCAGATTTCAAATTCATTCACGTTGTTAAGTCTGAAATGTCATTTCGGGTGTGCGTGCATATTTAGTTTGTCAGAATTGGACTCTGAATGCATTTCGAGTGGTGATTTGAAGCTTATTCATTCTCCTAAAGCTTCTTTCAAAACCTGCAACTGGTGCAGGTGGATTCCTTCTACGCGATTGTAATAGGCTCTCACGTGATTGTGATCCATTGCAAAGTTGTGCTTCGCAATCGCGAGCCTAGCTCACGCGATCATGATGAACAATTTACAGTTTACTCTACATGATTGCGTAAGTGACACACGCGATAGCGATGCCCATTTTCCAGTACTCTACGTGATCGCATAGTAAGACCACACGATCACGATGAGTAAGGTAACTAGTAGTATACAATTTCCTGTACGACCCCAATTTCTTATTTTAGCAAATATATTATGTTTCAACTCATTTTTCAATGGAAATCTCCCCCCAAACAATATTCCAAGGTAAAGAAAAATCCTCATATCACTTTTCTTCGATTTCAATACGCTTTGGGTAAGTCCTCCTTTTTTATTATTAAAATTCTTAGTTTCCACCATTAATGGCTCCAAGGGTTGAAATTGATAAAATCATGCAATAACCCGTATAATTTCGAGTAATTCTTCATTATTTGAGGATACATTGCTTCTAGTATCAATTATACATCGAAATTCCAACGTTAAATTTATAAAGATTGAACCTTTGACCCCGTTAAGGTCAAATCTGTCCTGGCTGTTTTGAAGCCCTTTCCACGCTCGAATTATGCTCAATTTGGAGCAGAGTTCTTAATGTAGTTGGGAACCCCATGGTAAAGTTTATTTTCATTTTCGACTAGCGGGTCCCGCAAGTCATTTTTAGGCCCGATTTTAGACCCAGCTCGGAACATAGCATAAAATACACCGAGGGCTCATATTAAAATATAGAATACTTTGACGCAAGTTTCAAATCATTTGGAGATTGTTTAACGTCATTCGGAGTAAGATTTGTGAATTTGCTAGCGTTTTATCGTCGGACAACAAGTAGGCTCCATGGGGCTATCTCTGGGCTTATAGCTTTAATAATTGTACTAAATAGCACTCGTGGGTTGGTTATCTAGGTCGTATAGTAACCCTGTGTCATTCTTTCATCCGTTCCATGTTGATACTTATATGTTGGCACCCGAGTGATATAGGGCTCGTGACTTAGAAATTGATTAGAGATACCTATGCAAGGCATAGGATTTTGAGATTACATGATCATATGTTGATATGAATACTTGTTGATTTGTTATGCATTCTTGACACGAGAAGTTGGGCCTATTGATAACAAAGATGGATAATGACATAAAATAATAAATGAAAATATTCTAATAATAACATAAGTAATGATCTTTGACTGTTTTAGACTCGGCATTGTACCGAGCACCCGGTAATACTATTTTTACTTGTTTTAGCCCAGGCTTCACATCCTGGCACTGGGAAACATTATTTTACTAATAAATACTGGGACTTGAGACCGACTCTGCTCGACAGTAAGTACAGCCGCTGGGATTTGAGTCCATCATCGTACGGTAGTGAGTATAGCTTTTTGACACATATGGTACTACTGGTTATGGGCATTGAGGATGCCCGATCTTTTGCAGATATTGGTAATACTATTGATATGAGGCATAAGATGCCATACTTGATGATACTATTGATATGAGGCACGAGATCCCAGATTCGTGATGATATGAGACACAAGATGTCAGATTTGATGACACTATTGATATGAGGCATGAGATACCAGGCTTGAGATTCATTGTGGTTCTAAGATTAGGATGTGAGGTTTGATGATGTTCATGTGTGTGTTTACTATGAGCACACTTATTTTCTTCAGTGTGCTCATAGGTCGAATTGGGGGGTCTACGGAGGAGCGTGTTTTCTGTGTACGTTGCGCTCTTTTGGGGGGTACTTGTCACCATTTAATTTCTTTACTTTATTATTCCTATAACTGCTTAGTTGTCATTGTTGGTTAATTTCTAGTTCATGTTATGTGGAATTTGTGCCTTACACTCTCATTCAGTCAATTACTCTTTGACTTGAGGTTACCGGTATACTAACCATATTCTTCTCTATTCTTCTTTTGACTCCTATTTATTGTATTATTATTCACATATATTGTTGCAAGGATTCCGAGTACGTCTTTCTTCATTACCTGAGATCCTGTTATGTGATTAGCTAGCGATACATGTCTATTTGTACTTGATTCCTATTTGAGTAGCTAGCTTCCTTTGTTGTACTACTTGTTCATGTGACCCTTTTATTGTATTTCATTATTTAATGCTTTTATTATTGTTATGTTCCTAGTGGGACCTCGAAGCCTACTAGGTACGGATTGCTTCAGCAGCTTGTACTCATACTACACTTACACATGTGCAGATCCGAGTACAGGTTCCCGATCGTGATCACAGCTAGCTATTCGTGCAGTTTACCTCTTACTTTAGAGATTCAGGATGAGCTTGGCATCCGGCTTTTACCTGCTTCTCTTCGGCATTAGCATTCTATTTGATCTAAGATGTATTTTGGAGACATAATTATACTATATATTTTTGGATTTCTTGTTTCTGTACTTAGTTGTTCGTTTGACACTGATACCGAGCTTTGGGTACTTATTTGATTCTTTAAACTTCTGAATTTATTACCTTCTGATTATTATCACTTTGTGCTCTCCGTAACTGACATAGTAGTCCTTCGCTTCGGCTTCAGACTACGGGGTTGGTTCTCCTATTGGGATATAGTAGGTGCCATCATGATCCGTGAAATCGGGTTGTAATAATTTATAAGCAGAGTTTTCAATAAAAAGACTATTTTATTGTTTTCTTAAATATTCTAAGACCCAATTGTCGATTGGGAGCCTGGTACTACTGCTTTCTACTATTTTAGTCCTGATCCTAAAACTTGGCATGGGGCACATGACCTTGCTAGCACTTATAGCTTCGGTCAAATGTCGGACGCTGAGTATTAGTCATTACCTAATTTTAGGCATTGCTGTGGTTAGGTATAGATACTGATTTTCGATTGATTTTAGACTTGGTTACGACTACACATGCATTGAGACCCAAGATATGCCACCTAAGAAATACAACTACATTACTCCAGTTATATTCAGTTATGAGCTCCAATTATGTCAGTTATTAGTATGTGGGGGATCCCCATCAAGGACCCTACCAACCTGCTGTAAGTACGTAGTACGACTGGGCGAGGAATAGATGGTGGAGTAGAAGGTATACGGGACAAGTCCTTCCATAGGTCCTTCCAACCGTGCCTATGGCTATTCGTAGGAGGGGCGCACACATTTACTTTTTGCATAATTCATGTCCGCGTTACTTTTCATACTTATTTTCTTGGATGATTCAAATCTGGTAGTATGGGATGCTAGCAGGTTATATCTGCTTATTTGAATTTTTATTTGTACTGAGTAGTTGATACCTCCTATTCTCGTTCTCATGGATGTATTCGGTTGTGATGTATGGGTTTTTATGTGAGTATGTCTTCTTTCTTCGTCTTTTTGAGGTTACCGGTATATCGCCATTCTTATTCTTTTACTTGACTCACTTGTTACAAGGACTCAGGTATGTTTTCATCTACTTATCAGAATTCTTTTATTATTATTACTAGCTATCTCCATTTTCTATATTTGTTACTCCCACTGTTATTTGTAGCTAGCTTTACCTGCTTACCTCTATATCCTTGACTTCTATACTTCTTTCCTTCATTATATTCTATTACTGCTTTTATTTCTTATATGAGTCTGATAGGCTTATGATGCCTACTGGGTACCCATTATGTTTGATACTCATACTAAACTTCTGCATCTTTTGGTGCAGACCTTAGCATGAGTGATCCACGCTGATTCCTGATTTGAGCTGAGATTTTGTTGCTGAGGTAGATGATGTCTTCCGACATTCGAAGCATATCTTTTACCTTTCTTTATCTATCTTTCTGTTACTTATTTTGGGACAGACTGTGTATTTTCTATTTCAAACATTGCACTCTTTCTTAATGGCTCATTGTATCGGATATCAAGTTTTGGAGGGATTTTATTGACTTGTTTTAGACATCTACTTATCCCTATCCCTTATTTATATTTTATCTTCTGCATTTAGTTATCCTTCTTGATTTATGTGTTTGTTGGGTGGTTCAATAATGGTGGGATGTAGGTGCCTTCACAACCTGGAAAATTAGGTTGTGACACGACGGTGGATTGAGTTGCTTAAGGAATATGATATTACTATTCTATACCACCTGGATAAAGCTAATGTGGTAATTGATGCTTTGAGAAGGAAGTCGGCCAGTAAGGGTAGTCTTGCTACGATTCAAGTGGAAGTGCGACCTCTAGCCAAGGAGATCCAGAGTTTAGCAAACAGTTTGGCTCGCTTGTAGATTTCAGATAACGATGGCATCCTTGATTTTATTGAGTCTCGTTCTTCCATTATGAATCAAATTAAGGAAAAACAGTTTGAAGATGAAAAATTATGCATTATTAGAGATAAGGTATTGAGGGTAGAAGCAAAAGAGGTATTTCTCGACTGGATGGTGTTTTGAGAATTGGTAGCCGAATCATATATGCCCAAGGTAGGTGATTTGACTAGCTTGATCATGAGGGAGACACATAATTTGAGGTATTCCATTTATTCGGGGGCGGAAAAGATGTATCATGGTTTGAGTCCACACTATTACTGGTATGGCATGAAGAAGGATATAATGGAGTTTGCTTATAATAACAACTAGCACTCTAGTATTCAGATGGCGCCTTTTGAGGCATTATATGGTAGGAGGTGCTGATCTCTGATTAGCTGGTTTGATGCATTCGAGGTGAGAACCCTCGATACAAATCTACTTCGTGATTATATGGAGAAGATTCAAGTTATTCAAAGTCGATTGTTGACAACCCAGAGCAGATAGAAAAGTATGCTTGGAGTTTATGAAGGGTGATCGTGTTATGCTAATGGCATCACCCATGAAGGGTGTAATGAGATCTGGAAAGAAGGGAAAGCTCAGCCCTAGGTTTATTGGGCCGTTTGAGATCTTGAAACGTGTTGGAGAGGTTGCCTATGAGTAGATTTTCCCATAGTTTATCAGCGATACATCCTATATTTCATGTTTTCATGCTTCGAAAGTGTCACGACCCAATTTTGCGGATCATGATGGTACCTACTATACCACAAGTAGGAGAACCAAACCCCGTAGTACGAAACCGAAGTGGAGGACTACTATCTTAAATGTGGAAAAATACCAAACGTCAAAATAAAATAATGGTTTTGCGGAATTAATTAAAAAAGAAAGAACCACCTAAAATCTAGTATCAGAATTAAATGAACTACTAAGTACAGAATGATAAAACTGAAGTAAATATAGTATCAAGATATCTCTGAAATATAATGGAGAACAATAAACATAAGTCTAAAGAGAAGTAGATCAAGCTCGACGCCAAACTCTACCTGAATCTACGATATGAATAGAATTCAAACGAACATCGGCTTGTAAATCAC
>JBDJHY010704806.1:0-10561 GCA_039654485.1 Withania somnifera | reverse complement strand
AAAGAGAGTAAGCCTAGCCTACCTGGACACCGGTGAAGATCCTCGAATTGCATGCATCATAGGACTAAAGCTTCAAATACATTCAAAAATCCCCAGAAGTGTAAAAATATAATTTTTGGAATCAAAACATAAAGTTTAAGAGCCATATTGCAAAATGCAAATCAGGTTGAAAAACGGGCCTAAAGTAGGTCTACAGACCACACAACCTGGAAACTCAAACTAAAAACACTACCACTAAGGCCTCAACCCAAGGAGTAATTGGTTCAATTTTGAGCTTAACCGGATCAACTGAAGGTACTTAATTAGCCTTCAAAAGATAACACTTTAAGAAAAACCATGCACTAGGCGATCCAAGCTTATATGAGAAATTACATACCCTAAAAGTGAGTAACAACGTCAACCAATAGTTAACTAAGATCACTCAACACAAAAACCAACTGAAAATGAAATTTAATTCAATAACTTAGTAAAATATTAGAAATCACCATTGAAGCCCAAGCCAATCTTTGGGAGGGAAGGAACTTACCAAAATGACTGGGAACGATGGAAGAATGACTTCTAAGACACGAGTACATAATTTCAAACTACAGCATAGAATTGGACTTCGAATGGGCTGGGGTTGGGGAAATTTAAAAGAAATATTGGATAGGGGAATGAGGAATTAGATCTAGGAATATACTTAAAACCCCTCTTAGAAACCGATCTATCAATCAATAATGCTGATAAATCAGCATTCCCTGGCAACTTGGAAACCATGAAACTGGTAACTTGAGTGGATACCGATTTATTAGTAAAAATGCTGATAAATTGGCATCCTTAAATGATTTGAAACATCCCTAACAAATGCTAATTTATCAGTCCACAAGTTTGATAAATCAACATTCCTTGAAAAGATCCCCTACAGGTGGATACCGATTTATCGACAAAGGACTGATAAGTAGGCATTATCTAACAGGGGCCCAACCTGGAAAGTAATGATTTATCTATCCAAGTGATCGATAAGTTAGTCTGTAATACATTAGCAAATAGCAGTTCCCAAATAATCCAACAGGGGGCTCAGAAATAAAACGGGGTCCACTCTTGAAAAACCAAAAGTGCATTTTGAGTAGAAAACACATATCAGTCTCAAGAGAATTAACAAAATGACCAACATATGGAGTTTGAGAAAAAAGACCTCAAACTCAAAAGGATCTTAAAGAGCCAAATTTAGAACTTTTCACAAACCAACTTAAAACAAGCTGGAACACTTCGAGAAGTGAATCAATAACTCAATTGGCCAAAAATAATCATTCCAAAGTTGATGGAACCGACAAAGTTTTTTTCTGACACTCCGATCACCAAAAGACCACCCATTCTCCAAAATGAGCTTTGGTTGGGTTGAATTTCCACAAAACAGCCCAAACTCAAAACGAAAACCCCGGGAAATGAACTTAAGGATCACCAAAACCAAAGTCGGCATTTCAAATCTAACAAAACTGTTGGAATTCTATTCCAAGTGCGCTTCTTTAAGCGTTTACTCTCAAGTTCTATTATTTTAAAATTGAAACTTCAAAGTAGAAAAACTAAGATAACGAGCAAATGAGATAAATGACTTGGGGAAACTAGCAGACGGCTCTAAACACAGAAAAAGAAAAAAGTGAAAAAATTACCAAATGGGTTATTACATCGCATATATGTTCGAGAGGTTTCCCATATTTGTAGTACTGGATCCAAGGACCCAATGCCCCATATGATAAGACTCGTGACTAGTTCACACTAGGGGTCCCCTCATACTTATATTTTATTTTTCTTTATTGTGTTTAGGAGGTTTCCTATATTGGTTGTATTGGATCCAAGGACACAATGCCCCAGATGATGATACTCGTGACTAGTTCACACTAGGGGTCCCCTCATAATTATATTTTATTTTTCTTTATTATCATTAAGGTCAATGCCTTATTTTTCTTTAAAGTGGGGTGTTTGACGGGTACTTTCTTATTGATGTATATTTTAATTAATTTATATTTGAAAATCTAATTGATAGTATCTAGTCTGTCTAAAAATAGATCTATTTTATGATGATGTGTTTTCATAGTTTCAATTTGAACTTTGTTTTTTTCTTATGTTTTGTTTTATCTCATTTTTGTTATTCTTTATTGCTGCTTATTTAGATGATTGGATTGTGAATGAAAGGGTAATATTCAATTTATAGGATTCATGAAATAATGAGGCCTTGTATTTTTTCAGAATTTCGATGAATCATGAAACAACTTGAACCATTTAGACTCTCTTTGTACTACCATAGGTATGCATCATTGAAGCCCATCATGTTACGTTGTTGTAAAAGATGATTTTCTCAAAGCGATGTGTTCTAAAGATAAGTGTCTTGTATTGTCGTTGTTGTTCCTATATAGTAGACGTCTGATGCATGTGGTAGGTCTTGTACATAGTGTTAGTTATGATTCTTTGAGTGGATTTATTATGAGTGTGATCTGTTTTTAATAGATTTTGCACCTGAGTAAACCCAAAACTTTCCCACTTGTTCCTTCTTTTATTGTTGATTAGGTGAAGTTAATGAAATGACCCTAGTCTCTAAATGAGATTTATCTTCTTTATCCCATAACCTACCCATGGTGAGTGGAGTGACCTAGCTTGGCCCACGTTGATCCTTAACTTGTTTTTATAGCATCATTATAAGACGTAATCCAATCTACATAATACCCTCTTGAACTATTACTGACTTGAAGCACTAGGTTAGTCTTGGTATGCAACTAAGGCTTAACACTTAAGTTGGGGAGCGGTTTAATGGGATGTGACTTGCAGCAGAGAAAGGAGTAGGCTAATAGATCCTTTATCTATTTTAAAAAGATAATAAATAAGTAAATAAATATATAAAAATGTTCAATAATTATGAATTATATAATAAAATATGATAGAAAAGTAGTTGCTAGTGGCAAGAGAAAAAGTTGAATAAGTTGTGTTTTGAAAAAGTAATCCAACCCAACCTTTAGCCTGTATTATAAGCCTTATAAAGACAAAGGTGATCTCCAATTGAACCTAACTACAAGTGGTGAGATAGAACCTATGGAAAAGTCTATAGTGTGTTATTCTTGTGTGAAATCATCTTTGTGAGAGTGACTACTTGCTTTACTAATCCCTTATGTGATACTGTTATATAGAGTGGAAAAAGTAATTCTTTGTTGTGGGGGCATGCCACCTAAATGCATCATACAACTTTTTTGGTATAGTTGATATCTACGAGCATAATCACTACTTTCAAAGACACTTACTCAATGATTGAACCTTGCCATTCATGGCATTAGAGTGGAAAGATTCAATTTTGATAAGTTTCTTGTAGGTGGCCTAATGTTTGCATGTGATGCCTGTTCTGAAATTGTATGGAAGTACCAATTGTAGTCTTTATTGGTTACTAGTTGTTTCTAATATTTTCAAGGATGAACAAAAGTTTAAGTTAGGATCGTTGATGAGTCAAAAAATTACCGCTCATTAAGCCTACTCTAGGTTACAAATTGTTGTCCTCAATACCTTTTTATTGCATTTTAACTTATTTTATATGCTATTTTAGAATGAATGCAATATGGATCGAGTACATCGAGAACCTATACAAAAATAGGCAAACATTTGATAAATCAGAAAAAAAGAAGCAAATGTTGCAGATTGCACAAAGTGCAAGTTCCCGGATATGCACTTGGCCATCACGGATCAAGTCTGCGTGTCTTAGAACAAGTACAGAATCACCTAGAATAATAGTGACCACTGGAAATTAATGTCAATTTTGTAATAAAGTATGTCTAATCTGTGAGTCGCATACCATGTTCGTGACAAATCATGCATCGCCAGAGTTACAAGCAAAAGGGTTTTCACTCTAGGATGAATGTCATATTTGTGAATCGCAGACCATGTCGGCAATAAAAGATGTAAAATATATGATTTGTAGATTGTATCCATGATGTAAATTATCTCCCATATTCTAACTCCGAGAAAGATTTTTAAATAATTAATGCCCCGATTTAGGTCACATATAAAGTGTTGCAAATCTTATTTTTGTGATATCAATTTTTGCATGACACTTTTGAGGTTTCTGAAAAGTTTTATTCATAGAACAAGCAAAGGTTTTTAGTCTTCTACTCATTTTTTATTCTTGGAACTTTGTACTTTCATTGTTGAAACCTACACAATGTTTCTACCAAGTGTTCAACGAGGCCATCATGGTATACTATTTACCTCTTTTTTATATTCTAAGAGTAGCTAAATTCCTTTGGCTTGGGATATGTAATTGTGGGTGTGAATGGATGCATCGTTCATGTTACATTACTAATTATAGTGATTAGTTATTGTGGGTTTAATACTATTTCTATGTTTTGTTGGTATTTCGAGGTTGCAAACTCTATTGGTGCTTATATTCCTTATGGCTTGACTATAGGATAGGGAATTCGAGAAATGGGATTAACAACAATTTGGTTTTGAATCATCTATATCCATTGATAGAAATAGAAGTGGATAGTTGAAACCTAAGGTTGGTTAAAGAAGAAGCATAGTAGGTGTATGACCATGACCTCAAACTGCTACTTATTACATGATGTAACAATAGGTAATAAAAGGGATGACCTAGTTTAACCACATAACTAATGACCATTTCGTAATCGAATTTGTGACCATGTCCTTTCATTCTTGAATATTGAATATCCCTAGCCTCTTTCCTATTCAGTTGTAATTAATATTTCAATAAAATCTCCAAGTTGTTTAACTTCAAATCTCATACTAATATTTACTCTACAAGCATTTACCCTATTTACTTTTTATCTCAATAAATCGTATATACAACCTTTGGTGATTCTTCTCATCAAAAGTGACTTAACTTTAGTCCCCTGTGGATTCAACCCCAACCTAGTTGGATAATTTATATTGAAAATGACCGTATATACCTAAAGGGTGCAGTTGAGCATTATCAGTATCCATAATTGTTGATTGGGCATCATATGCCTTAATATTTTTGTTCAATAGACCTTTTAAGTCATGAATATTTGATCCAAATTGGTCTATCTCATTTCTAATCTCAACTCTTCCTTTCCATAGATTTGTTTTCATGTTTGTGACACCATTGATAAGAAACACATGAAATTTAATTTCTGCACTTGTTTCCTTAGCTAACCTGGGCTCACTCTCTCTTCATCATCATAACTTTCTTCTAGTAAAGACTCAATCTGTTCTTCTACTAGGTGTTCATCTTGGGTATTGTCTAAGACCGTAAGTAGCTGATCAAAACCAATTGCAGTCATAACCTGTATCTTGTTTACGTAAGAACTTATTTTCTCTATGGCTTCCCTCTTCTTTAGCTATGGGATCCTTCCTTTGTTCTAATCGCTCCTCTTTTTCTACTTGTTGCTCTATTATTTGATTTACTATATTAATAATGTAAGCATCAAGTTATAGATCATTCTTTTCATCACACCTTCCAAAATTAGAACCAACATATGGATCCCAATAAAGGTTTAAGGGAGGAGAATAAAATTAGTAAAATCATTCTAATGGTCATCCTGAACACCACATATATGACATATACTCAATTCAAAAATTAAGTAGGTGCGCACACCCTGCTCCCTTGAATATTATAACAATTGTTATCCATGTAGGGTCTTAATAAATACTGATAAGGATATCCCTCATCATACAACAACCATTGATTCCAAGTGACATATCAATAAGAGTGGTTAAATAATAAAAGAAATAAAGAAAAAAAAATTATACAAT
Source organism: Withania somnifera (assembly GCA_039654485.1). NCBI lineage: Eukaryota > Viridiplantae > Streptophyta > Magnoliopsida > Solanales > Solanaceae > Withania > Withania somnifera. The sequence continues at coordinate 4,810 of JBDJHY010704806.1, read as the reverse complement.
TTTTATTCAATCAGGTTATAGAATGTCAGTACTTGATAGTGATCTTATTGACCATTTGAAAATCAATACACATTCTCCATGTTTCATCCTTTTTGCGAAATAGAATCACAGGAATGGAACAAGGATTTAAGCTTTCCTTGATCAATCCCTTTTCAAGATGCTTTTCACATTGCCTTTGGAACTCCTTAATCTCCTTCAGATTAGTTATATTCTTTTACCTATTTGGAAATTAAGGGTGGTAATCCCCTAGGCATCTCCTCCAAATGTAGCTCCTCATATTAGTGCAAAAGAGAAGAAGCAATATGATGCAAAGTGCCAGTATCTTGGTAGGCATGTAATAAAAGATTAGTATTTTCAAGGAACACTCGAAATCATCATCAACATCCTTTAAGAACTTTCTAGAGTCTTCCACCATGCATATCTTCTTTATTTTGGCCATACACGAGCTTTTCCTTGGACATGATTGAAGCTCTCACTCCCTTCTCCACCCTCTGTCACCTTGGTTTTCTCCCCATGTTCTCATATGATCTAGTAATTTTCACTTACTTGGTGTAGAATCAATGGTGTTAGAGTATGATTTTGAACTTCAAACTCAAAAGAGTATTTATTGGCCCTCCCTCGATGAGTAACATTTCTATCAAATTGACAAGGACTCCGAAGCAATATGTGGCACATAAGAATTGGGACAATATCACATAATATCTAATATTTGTATCTTCTAATGCTAAATTTGATACTTACTTGATTGAGAACCTTCATCTTTCTACTTTTATTAAGCCAGTAGAGCTTGTAAGTACTAGAATTCTTATTTATAGGAAGTTGTAAATATTTCACCAAGGTATTACTCACCACATTGGTACAACTCCCTCAATCAATGATCAAGGCACGTACCTTATCCAAAACCTTGCACCTAGTATGAAATAAGTTATTCCCTTTGATCAAGTTATTCTTTAGAAATAGCTCTCATAATCAATCTCAAACACATGACAGGTTTATAATCATTTCCAATTGATCATCATCATATGTTCTGAATGCCCAACTCATTTTATAAGCGCACCTAAAGGGACTCTTTCCTCGGCATGATCCTTAACATATTTTGGTAGATCTTCCTCTTTCTTACCATTGAATTCATGCTCGAGCCGGTAGCTATTTTAAGTACAACACTACCCTATTATTGGAATATTCACTAGAAATATGTCCCTTTCAATGGCATCATAAATGTTGAATAAAGAAAGACAATGATGATGGTTTAAGCATAGTTACCTTATTTACCCTTATTCTACCTTGGGCTTATAGTGAACCTTAGCTTACACTGCTACCATTACCCTTGAAAGAATCCCGATTTTTCAAGATTTCCACTTTTCATTACTTTTCCCCCATATGGAAGTGGATTTTTCTTTGTAGGACTTTTTTTCTATCAAATAGGCTTAAACCTTGGAAACACCATGAAAACCCACTTCTATGCTCTAATAGTTATTGAGTATCATTGCCTTGAAAATGTCAAACTTTGACCTAGCATTTCTCAAGTCATCTTCAATATTGGACCTTATTCTCATGTTGTCGAACTCAAAATAGTACTCTTTGATGCTTTTATTCCCTTATTGAAGTGAATATATTTTATTCAGAATCTCCCCTTTATAGTTTAGTGTAACATATATTATCTCCATAAGTTCTAGAAACTCCGACCATAGAGGTAACTCATAATTATTATTTCCACATCACACTCTCATATAAGATTCCCACTGTGTTAAAATGCCCTGAGGATACTCCCTAGATGCCACACGGTGCTAAGGACCCATAAGTGATCCCCCAACAAGCCCTTGACATAATCACTAGTTCGTGATCATAACTTGACTGCAGAAACATAACTAGCATGATATTAAAGAAAATAAGATATCATAAAGAATGTCTGAATAATTTATGAGTTGGCCAAAAAAGGGCAATAAGAAAAAAAAATCTAAAATACTAGAGTGGACTTTTAAGATAAACATCAGATAAAACATAACATAAAAGAAAATACAAATATAATGGAAGAACAACTCTGGTCTCCTGCTACTGAGGACTCATCGAGTTGTCCGCTGATTTGTCTTATCTACTAAGATTATTGCTGAGTCGAGAAGATTGTATTTACATTACATAATAGCATGCAGGAAAAATAGGTCAGTATTATCAAATATATTGGTATGCGGATGTATTCCTAAAACATGATAAATAACATAAGGATAAAATGTAAGCCTATGCAATGACCCAAAAATTGTAGTAAATAAAGAAAAAACCAGTTCTAAAGTAAGTCTAAACTTTTAATATGAAAACATAATTATTCAGGTAAAGCATTTACTTTGATATTGAAAATCTTAGTCATGAGTTTGTGAGTTTTTCTAACCAAAAAAAAACCATGCTATGAGCTATGTAGAGTCCGATGATCTTGGCATTATTTTTCAAAATTAATCCCGTGGATAACATAAATTGGAAAGCTCCATTTTTTATAGGACCTGAAGGCTAGGCTAAACCTCCCTTAAAGAGACGGACATAGATGATATCATCACGACTCTTCTTTTCATACTGTTTGATTATGCTAAGTTGAGATAGCTTTGCTTATCATTTAACAGGTACGTAGACTCTTTTGAGAGGTGGTTTTTTTGTTACGGAATTGCGCAAGATGGCTTCCAATCCAATGACAAGAAACTGACGAAAAAATCCAGTGTTCTAACCCCACAATATTAGAAAGACCGCCTAACCAACCACAGGTAAGCCTAAACATGTAAAGTCTAAGGTAAGGATCCTTAACTGGAATAAGTATAATGAACCTAAGATGTCAACCCAGTTCCGTACTGATGGGCTTAGCTAATCTACCCGGTGCTAAATAGTCATCCAAAAACTACATGTGCTAGTATTCTTAAAAGGGTTCTTAAAAAGAGCATATTTGGATGCCCAAAACTAAATAATAATTTATTTGGAGCTCCTTAATTCTTGTCTTATATATATAATGCTTGGATATCATAACACATGTAATAATTATAAAGCATAAATCATATAGGTTTCATTCTTAGTTCTAAGAATCTTCTTAAAATAAAAATATAAAATTTATATAAATCTTGAAGATTAAACTTTGACATGCAAGTATGTGCAAAAAAAAGTAAATCATATAGAAATTCTATTAAAATTCATAAATCCAGCAATTCTTATATAATTAAGATCACTGGAACAACATAAATAAAATTAACAGACTTTGGGTATTAAACCTAGATCTAAGAAATCATAAACTCCTCTAAAATATGAATTTTAGGGCGTGAGAATGAAAGAAATTGTCATTGAAAACCTACATACATGTTTTGGGAACAATTCCTTTACAACCTTAGAGAAATTTGTGACTTCAAAACCCTAGCTTAAGAACATTGAACATAGTTTCTGTTTTCTCTTTTTTCTGATACTTTTTCCATGTGTAAAAGAATAACGAAATTAAGGATTTGGGCTTAAATACTAGGGGAAATAGCGTAAAAAGCATGGGATTGGAATTTAATAGGTACTAAACATCCAAAATAACCCTGTGAAAAGCAGGGTTAATAGATCAAGAGGCTAGTTCAACGAAGGGACCTACGGTTAGTCGAACTGATTAAGGGTCCGTAGAACTCAATCTAAAGCCCATCGTCCTTTCCCCTATTATTGGTTCTTCAATGGATAAATTCTATGGTCCGGGTCAAAATCCATGGAAGCTTTCCACAAATTGTAGAACTATCTGTGATATGGTCTTATACATGGAAAATTTTTGGAACACACCGAATATATCCCCTGGGCCTTCTATTGTCCGTGAACCCTTCCCACGGATAATGGTCCATGGAAGTATGGCATCTTGGACCCCTTCACTAGAAAGGAACAAAGGGTTCCATGGTCCGTGGACTGGTTGACCGGTTGTGGACTAGTCTATGAAAACTAGTTAATTCCAATTTTTGAGTGGAATTTTTGCAACTTGTTTTGTTTAGCATTAGGTGTATTTTAGGGTGGTTTTCAAGGTGTTACAATATCCCTTCCCCTTAAGATCATTCGTCCTCAAATAATGAATTTAGTTGTGCTTAAATTAGAAATAGCTAGGTTGTGTAGTGACATTTGGAAAACATGAGAACTAAGATAAAACTAAGCATGAAGTTGAGTTATTATTTGAAACTATACAAGATTTGACTTGACATGGAAACATGAACGAAAAATACTAGCACTAATTTATGGAATGAAATGGGAAGGAAAATTGAGTATTTTCATAATTGGTTACTTTATGCTTGTCCGTAGCTGGAAGGAAACATATGAGGGTATTTCCTTATCATATCAGCCTCTGCCTCCCATATAGCACCCTCAGCTTCTTGATTTCTCTAAAAAACCTTAACTGTATCCACCTCCTTATTTCTAAGTCCGTGAACCTACCTATCTAGAATCTGAACTGGCATATCCATATAATTTATATTATCCTTAATGGATATGCTCTCAACAGGAACAACCAACGAAGGATCACTTAAGCATTTCTTCAGTCGGTATGTCCAATTAATAAGCCATATGGCCTACTCTTCTCATGGTCTAGAATGGACAAACAAAACAGGGACTAAGCTTCCCTTTCTTCCCAAACCTCATCACACCCTTCATGGGTGACACTTTCAAGAAGACCCAATCACCTATCTTAAATCCAATTCTCTCTTTCTGACATCAGCATATGGCTTTTGCTTACTTTGAGTTATTTTCAACCTTTTGCGAATCCATTGAAATTTCTAAAGAGACTTCAATATGTATCCTGGACCAATCAAAGGCACATCAACAACCTCAAACC
>JBDJHY010704591.1:0-15803 GCA_039654485.1 Withania somnifera | reverse complement strand
ATTTCGGTGCTAAAGGAATTTTTTGAATTTGAGATCATTATGTAGGAAAGTTGACTTTGGTCAATGAGTACTTAGTTTTAGGTTCTAAAACAAGCAATTTGAGATATTTCTCAACCGATTCGCCAGGGATCCAAACTACCAGTTCCAGCAAGTCATAATTGAATTGGGGCAACTACTGCAATGATTTAGTATGCAAAATGTAGCATATTTATCATACATAACCATGAGAATCTTTAAAACTACTTTGGATTTCTAGAGAGGGAATTCTTTAGAATATTTCCTTCACAATGGCATCCTTCGGAGCCTTCACACTCCTCACCTACAATATTGTATTCACCACCAACATCACCAAAGATATGATTGTGTATTGGTTTTCATGAAAATTTTGGGATAATTGTAGGTTTGGTGTGTGGTAGGGTACATGCCAAGATGCATGTGATAGGCTTTTTGGAGCTTCATGGGTCAAGGATTGGGTTAACTTAAAGGACTGAGACCTTTGTAGTGGGAGCTGTGCTGGGTGTGAATATAGGGAGTAGATTTGGTTCACTTGGGATGAATGGTCAGGTATTGGAAGGTGGGATTTAGGAAGGTTTGGGGTTGTTTGTGAGTATCAAAAGAATTATTAATTTCTCCTTATACTACCTCCCCTTCTTAGCTCCATCCCACCCGTCTCCATCGGAATTGAAGATAATCTCCCTATACCTTTTGTACCTCTATTAGATCCCACACACCCTTGTATTTTAGGTGTCATCCGTACCTCCATTTATCCTTTAATTGAATGAGAAGTAGTACAAGAAGAGGAAGCATACCTTCTCTTAAGAACTCCCATGTCACCGCTTCATTCCTCTAAGGTTATGTAAGACCTCTTAAGGAACGTATTATACATCACATCATCTTCAAAATCATGTATTGAAGTGTGAGGACTTTCCTCTTCACTACCATACTCATAGGCATACTCTTCTACTCCATCGTCTTCTCTGTAGAAGCTATCAAACTCCTCAACTTCATCTTCGCTCTCGGAGTAGTAGTCCTCATCATTAGGTTAATCCAAAGAAAGAGGACCAAAATATTCTTTGGAGGCCTCACCATAAAAACATGGACATCACATTCATGCTCACAAGGACTATCACATCCCTCATATTCATCAGTCCCAGATTCATGAGTTTTTCTATCACAACTTTCATAAGCTCCACACTATTCATCATCATGCTCATAGGATCCATCTTCATGTGTGTAGGCACTATAATGTCTCTCATGTGTGTATTAACCATCATAGCATTCACACGATTCTCTATCCGTCCTATGAATGTTATCATTGTATCCATAGCGTCCATTGTCACTTTCACACTCACTTATTAAGTCAACATCATATTACAAAGCTATGGATTACATTTTATTAGTTCTCCTTTATGAGTACCTACAAAATAAGAGTTAGTAGAAAAAGTTCCTTACGTCGCTCTTCATGGTACACTCACCTTACCTTTGTAGGTGCATCTTTAAATTGCCTCTAAACTAGTTTCACTCAACCAATTCAAGGTTATTGGTATTGTGATAGAGTGATTCTTGTTGACACAATAAACGACTAAAGGAATACCATACTTGAATCAAGAAGGTTCAACGAGGTTGAAAACAAGAAAAGCTTGAAAGAATTAGCACAAAACAAGTGAATTTATTTAGAACTAGTACTCAATTAGTATGAGTCAATATTAATCGATCACTAGTTGAGAAGGTATGCAAACTGAATGAGGAAACTTGATTCCAAGGTCGGACTTATCTTTCAACACTTTAGTGAATCCGAATGTGTATAAAATGAATCTAAACATTAAGAACTTGAATTTATCTAAAGGAGGATGTTACCATAATTTTTGGAACACTTTAGGACCTCTTTTTAATTGTACTTGACCACCGTCAAAGTAGGCAAACCTCCGTCCAAGAGGCTCCACCATAGTTCCTGAAGTGAGGTAGCTTATGGAAGTAGGTGACTGACGTTAAAGGGGTGGAATGCCGTCCACAAGGGTGGTGGGAGGCAGAGGTGGTGGATTAGATACCATCTTTGGTCTTGGATAAAAAAAATAATTAATAATCTTCAATCAACAACACATGAATTTCAACCAAGAACACTAAAATTTTGGAATTACTCAAAGGATTTGAACAAAAATTGAAATATAAGGTCCTTATTACTTAGGTAACACAAATATCGTCCCAAACATGAAATCTGAACTTTGAACCAAGGTGGATGGGTCAGATATACTGAATCTACATCTTCTTCACATGAATGGATGAAGAACACATATGAACAAGTTGAAGATTTCAAGATCCAACTACACCCAACACAAGCTCTGATTCACCTCAAACTTCAAAAATGAACTTTTTCTATATGGGGAACAAACCCCAATACATTTCAAACTCTCAATTCACAGCCGAAATTAGACCCATTTATTCTTAACCTTCAAGTTTGAAGAACACCATGGATGTTCATCCTCCAAAAAGTTGAACCTATATAAAATCAAGTCCAAACGTTACCAAATTTCATTCCCAAGCTCCTTGATCTATGATAAACACTTCTAGTAATTTTTGAAACCACGAACAACAATAAATCAAGTAAAAATAGGGAATGAATTTTCGGATCTAAAGTTGAACACCTCTGAAAATGAAAATAACCAACTCCAAATGCTCCCAAAATTAATTTCCACACTCATCTAAGTATAAGAAACCATTATATAAACTTTTGGAGCCCGGAAACTAATGAAATCAAACAAAATTTAAGTTTGAAAATCTAGAAACTAAGAACATGAAGAACTTAGAATTCAAATTCTAGAAACTCACCAAACCTCTACAAATCTCTACCAAAATTAATCCCCAAGATCCTTGATATGTAATATCAACTACTCACCATTCATAAACTTCGAATTTCAACATATTAGCTCCAAAATTAAGTTTAATATTCAGACTAAGAAGATGAAGAAGCACCAAAATTGCAATTACCTCAATTCTTCTCCAATTCAAATGAATTTGAACTAGACGATCCTTGAAACTTGTACTTGATGAATTTGAACTTTTCAACCTTTAAACCTTCTTCAATTAATCATAATTTACAATCACATTTTGGGCTCAAACTTATATAATAATGGTAGAAAAGGCAATTCAATTCAAATTCGATCCAAATTTGAGATACTTGACCCAAATTACTAGGAGAACGATTCCTAGTAATCAAAATAAACAAACAAACAAAAAGTGACACTGATAAAAAAATTTTAATTTTTTTAGAAATTTTTGGGTTTTAGAATTTTCTTGTGATTTTGAGATTTACAACCTAGGATTATAATCTAGTTAAATAAATTATAAGCCTAGGCTATAATAACAAATGATATGGTCCATGAATCAAGGGATCTCGATCCTTATCGTTAAAAGAGAACAAAGAAATAAAAGATATGTGAATTTTTCAAATTCATGAGAAATCGAAGAGTCCAGAACTATCAACCAATGATAAATTAACATAACCAAGTTTTATATAAATTAGAAGACACTCATATACATAAACTCTCTTGAAAACAATAGACAATCGATACAACATGATGCCTATTAACTATGAGTATCTACCGATGTTAGGAATCCTCCCACTAACACTAAATCACAAACTTAGAAGCTTTAAGCCAAAGGCTTTACAAAGAGAAATATTCACAATTCATCAAAAGACCCCTATCAATTTGAAATACAAGCTATTTATAGAGTCTAAGTTATAATTATTACACATCGGCCCAAAAGTAACCCATAATATCAAATTAGCCACATACTTTTGTGCATCTTCAAATTAAGCTATAATTATCTTTCAAAGATTCCCAAGCTATTTTCCACATTCGAGTTTTCCTTCTTTTTCTCTTGATTGTGTACTTTAAGGCTCTATTTGGTGCGTCCATAGAACCCATAGCTTAGGTAATCTTGGCTATACCATGAAGTATAGGTATAGCATGATTGGTGCTTTTCCGAGCATTTTCATATCATAAAAAGAGTCTACCAAAATAGTCTATTGTGAGTCTCCCAAAATTCATAGTAGCTCCACTCCTACTATTCAATGATTAATTGTAAGACCATATTTGTTAGTTTCTAATCTCTAGATGAACTTATCCTTGAGTTGGAGGGTAGTAGTTGCATTTAGGGGTCGTTTCATATCTTATCTCAAAGCCGAAGAGATGATATCAAAAAAGTGTAATTATCATCATTAGTTTAAGGGATATGATACCAAGACCACCAGTATTCAGTCATTTCCTATAATTAGTGACTTCTCAAATGTATTCCTTGAGGATCTACCCCAAATCCCTCTATATAGAGAGACTGTCTTCAGAATACACATTCTACCAATTATTCAACCTATCTTTTATCCTCCATAAAAAATGGCTCCAAATGATCTTAGAAAGCTAAAGGGTTAGTTAGCATATTAATAACTTGTTCTATCATATTCATGGTTCTATTTACCTCTCCAAAGTAAATCTTCATTATGGTAACCATCAGCTTAAGGTTAGGGAATTTGACATTTCAAAAATATCTTTTAGAACCTATTATGTCCATTTTAAGGCCGTGATCATGTGTTTCTAGTTGACTAAAACTCCTTTAGCTTCATGGACCTCATTAACATGGTATTCAAGCAGTACTTGGACCTATTTCTGACTATATTTTTAGATTATATTCTGGTTTATTCAAGAAGTAAGAAGGAGCATTCCAATCATTTATAAGTTATCCTTCAGACCCTTCGAGATTACCAATTTTATGCCAAATTCGTTAAGTGTGAGTTACAGTTAAGGTAAGTAGCTTTTCTTTGTCATAACGTCTCCAATGAGGGTATCTAGGTCAATTCTTAGAAAATAGATACAGTCAGAAATTATCCTAGACTCACCTCTCCTTTATACATCTGGAGTTTCTTATTTTTAGTTGGGTAATACCACAGATATATTGATAGGTTTTAATTTATAGTTTCTCCATTGACTAGGCGAATTCAATAGAAAGTAAAATTCGAGTGGCCTGATCTTTGTGAGAAGTGTTTTAAGGAGTTGAAGACCATATTTTCAACAACTCTACTATTGACCCTACCAGAGGGTACAAAAGTTTTTCTTGTCTTCTATAGTGCTTCCCTTGTTGGGTCGGGGTGTGTTTTCATGTACAATGGTAAAATTATGGCATATGTATCCAGATAGATTAAAGTTCATGAGAATAATTATCCAATTCATGATCTTGAGTTGGTAGCTATTGTGTTGGCCATGAAGATTTGGAGATATTATTTGTATAATGTGCATATGGATATCTTTACTGATCATAATAGTTTATAATATGTCTTCAGCTAGAAGGAGGTGAATCCACGACAGAGGAGGTGGTTAGATATTCTTAAGGATTATTATATGAGTGTGATGTATCACCCGAGCAAAGATAATATGGTTGCATTTGCACTTATAAGCTTTTCCATGGGAGGTGTTACTCACATTGATGGGGATAAGAGAGAGTTGACTAGAGAGGTGAACAATCTTTCACACTTTGGGGTTGGATTGATTGATGTTGATGCTGGTATATGTTGGTTCATAATGCTTTTTAAACATATATAGTTGTTGAGGTGAAGGAGAAGCAAGATAGTGATCTATTATTTCACCATCTCAAAGGTGCAGTTCATAAGCAGAAGGTGAAGGTCTTCTTCCAATGGGGAGATGGTGTGCTCAGATATCAAGGTCGATGTTATGTTTTATATATAGGTGAGTTGAGGATAAATATATTGTTTGAGGCTTACAGTTTTGGGTATTATAGTTACCTCGGTGCTACTAAGATGTACATAGATCTAAGATAGATTAACAAGTGGAATGGAATGAAGAAGGATATAACCAAGTCTATGGCCAAGTGTCAAAATTGCTAGTATGTTAAGGAAAAACATCATAGACCAGCAACTGAGATGCAAAACATCAATGTTCCCATTTGAAAGTGGGAGGTGATAAATATGGACTTCATTGCATGTCTATCGTATGCTAAGAAGAAGCATGACTCAATTTGGGTGATTGTAGATAAGGTGACTAAATCATCCCACTTCATATCAGTTACTCGATAGAGAATTATTGGAGGGTTTAGCTTCAGGATATCATTAGAATGCATGATGTTCCATTACCCATCATCTTAGACAGAGGTACGCAATTAGCCTCCCAATTTTGGAGGTATATTTAGAAGGATCTTGGTGCCTAGGTACATCTCAGCATAACTTTTCACCCATTGACTGATTTTTAGGCATAGTGGACTATTCAGACCTTATAGGATATGTTGAGGGATGCCCAATCAATTTCAAGGGAAGTTGATATGATCACCTTTCTTTGATAGAGTTTTTTTATATTAATAACTATCAATTTGGTATTCAGGCTGCTCCATTTGAGCCCCTCTATGGGAGGAGGTGTAGATCTATCGTTGGCTGGTTTGAGGTTCGTAAAGTAGACAAAATAGGAACATATTTAATTCATAATTCTACTTAGAAGTTCCAGATAATCAAAAATAGATTGGGGACAACTCAAAGAATACATAAAGCATATATTGATTTGACGAGGAGGGACCTATAGTTTGATGTTGATAATTGGGACTTTTTAAAGGTGTCTCCTATAAAGGAAGGTATGAGGTTTGTTAAGAAAGGGGAGCTCAATCCCTAATATGTTAGTCCTTTGGTCCTTAACTAATTTTGAGAAGGGTAGGTAGTTTTGTAGATGAGTTATACCTTCTAGCAGATTTAGCAGTAGTGCATCCAGTCTTTCATGTATCCACATTGAAGAAGTGTCTTGGTGATCCTTCATTTATAGTACCTATGGAGGACGTTGATATTAGATATAAACTTACATATTGTCATGACCCAAAACTTAGTGTCATGATGGTGCCTACAACGTATATGTAGGCAAGCCTATCTCTATAGCCCGGAGCAACAAGCCATAGACCATAACAATTCTTAACTACAAGTAGTAAATAAAATAGTAAACAAGATCAACAACCGAACATACATATATACATAAGCCAACCTAAAACCTTGTTTCAATGGCATATGGATCTATAGAATAGAGTATCAAAAAGAAAATATACAATATATACAAGATCCTATGATACAAACTAAGGCATAGCCTGCTGGGAACAAAAGAAGCAGATAATAATTGGAGGAAGACATGATAATCTTGTACGCTAGAAGCTCACTGTAACCTCTGAGCAACAATAACCTAGTTTGCACAATCATGACTCCTACAATGACCCACACCGCTATCTGTACCATAAAAATAAGGCAGAAGTTCAATATGACTACCATAAACATCGGTACCCTGTAGGCATCATAGAACGGCCTCAAAAAATAAAGCATAAGTAAATTAAAGGAGAGGAAAATAAAACATGTCACAATAGTAATTAAACAGGAAATGCAAGATAACTACGCAGCTAAAGTGTAAGTAGGTATGGTATACAGGGAAGTAAAATGGAGGAAAGATAAATAATCTAAGCAAGGAAATCTATGTACTTCTGTCCCACATAATCACTAACTATTTCAAATCCTCGAGGAATCGAATGCCGAGAACGTACTTGGGCTCTAATTGAGTATATGTAATAACATGGAAAAGGGTAGAAAATAACAACAACTACAAGGCATAAAGTAAAGGTAAAGAAAAGATATAACCCAAAAATCAATCCATACTACCCTTGGGTACATACAGAAAAAAACATACAAAACTTACCCCGTACGCTACCCCATTGGTAGGCACAAAGAGAATAGACAAGAGACTCACCGTGACTTCCCCATAAGCCGAAAAAGTATAAAAAATAAAATAGAATGAATTCAAGGGGGTGACAATAGTAGATCACAGGGCATAAACACTCTGTACAGGAGACCGCATCTTTAAAATCTTAACTTTAGGACCCATGCCTAAGTCCACACCTCAATAACCTATAGTCAGCTTATATTAGAGACTCACACCTCACAGTCAGGGGTCAATCCAAGCCTTGTAATCAGCACTAGGACTATCCCCCAAAACATATTCACATCGAGACTGCGTACCTTAGATAGCCAAAACTGTAGCCTAGACAGTCAAAACCAAGTCAATTTATACTTGATAATAGCTTCCTACCATGCGTGGTCCTGAAATTAATTTACATATAGGTATGGGAAAACTCTCTTCAGTTTAGGACAGTAAATCTTAGATTTTTAATTAATTAAGCATCTTCCAGAAACTTTTGTACAGGGACTGCATTTGTATCCATAAAACCACAACTCAAGTCCGAATGAATGAATGAATGAATGCAACATATCAATGGAACAAACAAGGCTACAGTATGACTAAGATCGTCTAGAAGCCACCATCTAAGAACACATTATACTCTAGGTCCTCAAAATAACCCAACCCCATCTCTAAGGGTCTATAGAATGCCCGCAGCGGGCGAGACTGGACTACTCTAGCTCGAGAACTCCTATATCCCCATGCGACATTGCAAAAAAATAGAAAAAATAATAAAATTGAGGAATAGAAAAAAATAAAACCAATCTAATAGCCCAAAAATAAACCTATCCCAACATAATAGATACGTATTATAAGCCCCACTCTAGAAGTCAAGATAAACCTCGCCTACCTGGATGCCAGTGGAAGTCCTTGAAAAGCATGCAAAAACTGAATGACGCTTCAAAAAGACCCAAAACATCTTAAAACTATCAAAGTAGTAATACAGAGCTCAAAAGGTGAAGAACAACACACATATTTCCAATTGCAATTTAGGTTAGCAATTGGGACTAAAATGGGCATACGGTCCCCGTAACCCAAAAATAAAACTAAAAATACCGAAACCTTGGCCTCATCATAAGGAATATGTGCTTTTGAAAATGAGCTCAATCAGACCCCAAATAAGTCCTCAAATGGCCATGAAAAATTTGTACTCCGTGAACAAGCCCTTAAGAATTTATTCAAGGAATTAAGGTTACAAAACTAACCTGAAATGAGGAGAAAGTCACTAGAAAGGACTCCCACAGCTCCAAGCCAACAATGCCTAGCTACCAAAAAAATTAAACTAAATTAGGAAAGAAACCACCAATTAACCATGGGATACCCATCCTCCATGAGCTAGGAAAGAAGAAGAAGAAGAAGAAGGAACTCACCTAGAAACGAGGATGAGGAACCAAGAACCACTTTCTGACACACCACCAACAAGATACCAACAATTCCCTTGAGAAAAGCTCAAGAACTATTTAAGAATTGAAGAAATTTGAAGAGAATTTATCATGGGATATAACTTGGAATTTCTAAAAAATGGTATATATAAAGTCCCATCAGCAGCCGACTAATCAACCAAAGATACTAACTAATTTTCACTAGACAATTTATCGGGAAAACCTGCATCTTTTTGATAGCTAGTCTAAAATATTCTAAAAAGTGCTCGAAATGGAAACGGAGTTTAATTTTTACAAGACAAATATGCAATTGCATGAAAAATATATTTCAGACTCAACAAAATTGACATAATGTCCAACAGAGGTTGTTTGGGAAAAAAGAACACCCAAACAAAAATGAACCAAAAGGCATAACTTTTTAACTTTCATACGGACCCCAAAACAATTTTGGACACCTTTGGAAAGAAACCAATGATTGTATTAGCCCAAATTCAACATTTCGGAGCTAATGGAAGCATCAAATTTCTGATCCAGATCTTTTATCATCAAAAGTCATCTCATGCTCCAAATAGAAATATGACTAAACTGAATTTCCTCAAAATAGCTCAAAATCAAACAAACCCTTTGAATTAAACTAATGCTACAACTAGACCAAAGTTGTCATTTCGCAGCTAATAGAGCTATTGAAATATAATTTATCTTGTTTACTAAGAACTCACTCTCCAGTTCTATTATTTCAAGGTTAAGCCTTTAAAATAGATAAACTGAGATAATAGGCAATAGAAATACCAAGGAACCAAACTACCATCTCAGCAAGTGATAAAAGACTTGGGGAAGCTAATAGAAGGCTCTAAACATGGAAAAATAAGAAAGTCAAGTAAATAACCACGCAAGTTATTACATTTATGAGTAGGAATTAAATAAGATCGTCGATTTAGGTTCACAAATTAAGAAACAAGGAACCAGTATATTAGAAAGTCCTTTGGAAGAATTAGTCCGTCTATGGAGCTACTTGGGAATTAGAAGCAGATATGATGACCAAATACCCTTATTTTCCCTCCCTCTAGTTTCATGCTCTATATTAGCATTTATGAATCTCATCATATGCGTGCGTGCTAGATGTATTCATCCATGCTTAGTTCAATCAGCAGTAGGATGTTCATATTCAACCATTGCTTAGTCAGTTAGTTTTAGCAGTCAAATTAACTCAAGACTAACCTTTTGCTATCATTCGAGGACAAATGATACCAAAAGGAGATATTGTAATACCCCACACTTGAAGTAGACTTATAAACCCAACACTTTGATAAGAAAATTGTTCCTAGGCCACCATGAGTGCAGTTCATGACTCATGAAGTCTATTTCATGAGTGGTACTTTCAACTCATGGTAGGCTTGACAGAAGCTAAAAATTTCAACCTTAGTATCATGAGAAGTATGAGGACTCATAAATATGAAATCATGAATTGTAATATTAACTTGTGATACCCAAGTTAAGATAATGAAAATTTCTCCTACATATCATGAGTTAGTTCATGAGTCATAGAGTGGAATCATGACTCATAGTGTTCTCTCATGAAGTTTTAACAGAAAATTTAAAATTAGGCATGAAGACCACTATTCGTCCCACGAGTCATGATCCTTACACCATGACTCGTAAGGTAAGTGTAGAGTGCCTCAAATATCTATTTTTTTAAGTTTTCTAAGGTTGATCTAGTAAATTTCCCTAGCCTTTTAATATAAAAAAGACACACCACTTTGTTCTTCCAAGGCATGATACAAATACCCTAACCCAATTTTTTCTCATTATCTTAGACTTAAACATACTTTACTCTCAGAATTCTCTCAAGACCTCTTCAAACTCAACTAAGAGGCTCAAAAACTTCAGTAAATTAGTCCAAAAGCATCAATTTTAGGTATATATGACTCCAAAAAGAGTTACTTCCACCCTTATGTCAAAAACTCTAAGGCTATCAGTAAGGTTCATAATTTATGAAGTTAAATTAATACCATATGGTGATGATCATATATATTCAGTTTTTCAGCATGTCTCATGTTCAACTATACATGTTTTCATGATTGTTTTAGTTGTCCTAAGAACATATTTTCATGACTTTTATCCTAAATTAAATAATTTGATGATAATGAATATAGTGTCTCAAGCATGATCTTAAAATTTATGACTTAAATTACTTGGAGTCAAATAAACTTGGTTTTCATGGCTTGTAAAGATTTAATCCCAATTTATAAAAAAAACTGATGTGTTTTGTATACTCATCATTCTTGTAAATTAGGTTTAGATAATATCAATATAATTTAAAGGGATATGGTATCAATTAGATAAATATATTATTTAGACAGTCAATTTAGTTATGCTTGGTTAATTGGGTACCAAGATAGGTTCCATTGATCATGCCAGGAGAAGTCGGTCAATTTTTTTATTTTAGCAGTAGTATTATCACTAAAGGATAAAGTTATTTCACCTACCAATAGAGGATGATACCAAAATGCTAAAATTATGTGTTGTCGTAGGATGATTACCCTATAAGAAATTAGGCGTTAACTTAGAATTAGTGGATCCAATAGGAGAATCTATACCCTGTTAAGGTATAGGGGGCTCTCCTAATATAAGCTTACTTGTTGTACCCTGTGGTTTCTCATCAGGAGTAATGTCGATTATTGAAACTCTTACTCATGTTCAGATTTTAGTCAAACTTACAATATTGATAACCAAAGTGTTTACATTCTTTGTTCTAAGTAAATGAGTCATTTCTTTATCTGATTTTTTATCTTCGTTATTATAATTCATACTTTACAGACTTGCATATACTGCATTTTCATGATTTTAGTTTAGGTTTCAGACTCAGCCTAGATAATTTTTTACTTCAACTACTTATATAGTTTTAGATTTATGTTTCAATCTCAACATCGTTTTAATTGTTTCATTGCATTCCTATATACCAGTACATTCCACATACTAACATATAATTTATGCCTGTATTGTATTGTAATACAAATCCGGCTAGTCATCCTTGCATATGTAATTAACCGTATATATGCATCCCTATTGATTAAGTAGTGAGTCCTCATAATTCTAAGGCCAAACTTCTTCTTTAAAGTTTACTTTTTATTACTAATTACTAGAATTAGTAGTGGTAGTACTAGAATTAGTAATGGTGAGTCCTTATGATTTTAGTTGGCCTTTTTATGAAGGTTTTGCATGCGGATTCAAGTCCTTCCATAGGCCTTGCCAACCTAGGTCGTGTGCCCAGAGCATGAGGCATAGTTTAGGGAAGGGATATACGATAAAGTAGTGATATATTTATCGACTCTTCCATGGGTCCTACCTTGCATTCCTTTCCACCAGAGGAGGAGCATGCGGAGTTACTATTGGGACATATTTACTTTTCAATACCCTTATGCATTATATTCTTTGCACTTGGTTGTACTTTTCAGGCTTAAGGGGTGAGTCCCATTGGGTTACTTATATGTTGATGTGTTTTTTTTTTCTAGCTAGGCTTTTTCAGATTACCTTCCTTGCTTTACTTAACATTGGATTATTTCCTTACTTTTCTAGTATTCTCTTTATGGTTCTTCCTATTGGTTGTTATGTTGGAGCTCTAGGTATGGGTTGCGTTTTTAATGATTTTTCTGTGACTTAGACCATTGTTCTCACACTCTGATAACTGATCCTTCACTGCACTTACTAGATAATACTAATTTTACCCCTTTTCGATTGTACATTATGTTCCATTTCCCCAGTTGCTTTGTTTGCTCTTACTTTGAGTATGCATACTTTTACCCGCTCAGCCTTTGATGCTACTGGGTACCTGTTGTTTTGATACTCATGCTACACTTGCATCTTTTTTTATGCATATTATAGTATAAGTTGGTAGAGCGTATGTGATAGTGTGAGTTAGTTGGTGCTATTTTAGGAGATATGGTGAGCAGTCTGCGTTCATACTGGCCGATTTTTCTCCTGTAATCAAATTTTTCCTAGTTGTATTCTGGATAGATTATTTTTAGTTTTTTCCCTATTCTTGGTTATATTTAGAAATATTTTGTATATATAAGCTCGACATCCATGAAACCAGGTTCTGGTGGATTTGTTTTCTGGTATGTATTCTGTTTCTTCTCCTTCTTCTTCTCTCCCTCCCACCCTTTCCCTTTTCTTTTGGCACTGGGTACTGGCCATCACTTATTTATTTGGGCTGAGGTTAGGCTTTTCTACTGCTACAATGTAGACACCATCACAACTCAATTTTTGGGTCATGAAAATATCTAGGCTACCGTGTGGCCCCGAATGCCATGTTCAATCTCGAGTGTAGACACGGGGCATGATAGTAGTGCACCTTGAGGTCTCACATATTGTGTCATAGCAAACTACTCTATCTGATAATACATGTCTATAATAGCTTTCTCGATTCCATTGTTAATGTTCATGTGAGCCTTATTTCTATGCTAATAAGACATGAACTACTTTTATGTTTCCTCTCCAAAAAGATATTCAGTTATTGGCCTTGCTACATGTACAACTATCTCCGGGAGTTTTGATTACCACCCCAAAATAAATTTGGGTGGTTTCTAAAGTTTGGGCTATAATTCTTCCCTAATACCCTGGACCACTTATGAATGATTTTCCCCACATACCTCACATGTAAGGGAGTCCATTGAATCTTTAGTACATGTTGAACCTGATTCAAACTTGGGAGTCAAAAACTACTTTACTAATGTGTATAATTGATTAATGTCTAATCTTATTGTTAAAATATCATGTAACTTCAAATTTCCTTATGTCTCTATATGTAAGAAGAGAATATCTTACTTGGCTCTTGATATTCTCTACTTCCTGCAGAGATAAATGTGAGCAAATATTCCATTTCATCATAGCTCTTGGACAAATTTTGTCCTTGGGATTTAGCATCTGAAAGTGGCTTTGAATCTTCCTCAACCCTTCTATGAAAATATGCCTAATGATTTCCTTAGAATGGTAATGTTAAGAAAAACCTCATAGATAACCCTTGTACCTCTCTCAAGCTTGACGAATTAATTCATGTCTTTCTATGTAAAACTAACAATTTTGCATCTTAGCTCCTTTTGTTATCCTTGATGAAAAGAATCTTTCCAAAAACTTTTCTAACAAACCATATTAAATAGTGACTTATCCTGCAAACTCATTATGTAATCATTGTTTTGATTCCTTAATAAGTGAGTATAGGAAAAAAATTAGATCAACATATTTGTCAGACAATTTTGATAGTGAAAGTTGTTTCTCAATTCGATGAATTCAAGTGCTTATGTGAGTCTTTGTGTCGCTTAACCTAAAATGGACATCTCTTCTATACTAGCCACACTGTAACTTCTTTTATCTTAGTGTGTCCTATGATTACTCTCTTAACTATTGCCTTAAAGGAATTTTCACTATTTGTCCTGTAAAAGTGTATGGCATGTCCTGAATCTACATCATGGATAGGACACAGTACTTTGAACCATAAGTGGCCCAAAGCTAACCCTTGGCCTACCATAAAAAATAAGTTTGAAATGACAAGGAATGCGAAAGCTGATACATGGGCTGAACTATTAAATAAAATTAAAAAATAAACTCTTAATAACAAAACATAGAGTTATTTGAACTGGATAATAATATCTGATTAACCTTCTATGAAACCTCTAATAATACTGATGACTTTCTAGGAAAGGACCCCTAACTAACTCTAAGGAACTAAAGTACTTTAGGAGATCTACTAAGTAACTAATTACTAATCTAAAACTGCATCTATCCTTGAAGGATTAGGACTTACTATTGAACTTCTAGAGATGAAGATCCTATCTAACCACGAGCAAGAAGAAGGATGTCTAAATCTACATCATAAATGATGCATTGAAAATAGAAATAAAGTATGGGTCAACACTATGGAATGTACTAAGTATACGAGATACGCAATAACTTCCAAAATATAAATAATTATATGTAATATAATACATGCTTAAACTATGAGTACAAGAGTTTAAATATGTATAAATTGAGACTGTGAATATTAATTTTTTATTGTGCTATGAACCAAAACATGTGCAAATGGAAAGACTAAGAAATCATAAATGAAATAAATAAACACATATTACATGTATAAAAAATAATAATGAGAAAACTAGGGAATATTAAATAAAACATGTAAAGACCTAGATACAGGGACACAACTTCATAAATAGAATTGAAAAACAATGCATTGTATTGTAAATGAGCAATATTTTTAAAACTAGTGAATAGTGTATATTGATTATATTATAAAACTGATAAAGCAGAACATAGTGGAAGATTTTCTTAACCAACATAAGACATTAGTGTTGCGTCCAAACGCACACGCAAGTGTACTCGATCGTACAAGTAATATAGTTGCTCTTGCGAGCCAAATGTCTGTAATGACCCTCATGGTCATTTATGATAAATATGTGATGTCTTGCATCTTAGAGCATGTCAGAAGTTGCCCCAATTCATTTATGACTTACTGGGACTGATAGTTCGGATCCCTGGCGACTCGGTTGAGAAATATCTCAAAGTTCCTATTATTCGTTGACCAAAGTCAGCTTTCCTTCAAGACGACCTCGGAAGTTAATTCTGACAGTTCCATTAGCTCCGGAATGCCAAACAAAGTCAAGATTGA
>JBDJHY010704480.1:0-15803 GCA_039654485.1 Withania somnifera | reverse complement strand
CTAAATTCCACAAATTCACCTAACTTGCAAATGAAACCTCCAAAACACAAACTTAAGGTCAATCTCGAATTTTTTGGTATTCCAGGGCTAAAGAACTGTCGAAATTTAATTTCGAGATCGTCTTGAAGGTAATTTGACTTTGGTCAATGATTTCTTAGTTTTAAGCTCTAAAATAGGGAATTTGAGATATTTCACGACCGAGTCACCGGGTAGCTGAATTGTCGGTCCCAGCAAGTCATAAATGACTTGGGGAAACTACCAAAAGGCTCTAAAATGCAAAACATCATGTATTTATCATAAATGACCATGAGGTTCATTACAACGATCATGCTAAAAAAGAAAAGATTAGCAATTGTTGCAATCTCATAGTTGGGGTGCTATTGCACTAAATGAGGAAAAAGAGACATTGTGGCGATCGCACAAAATTAAAGATATCGCATTGAGTACCTAAAGTTATAGAAAAATTTGCAACTATAAAATTTCCAAACAAATTCACGAAATCAAAACTGAGTCCAACAACAACAAACCAAGTATGCGTTTTGAGTGAAAATATACTCTGGACTCAATGAACTCAATAATATAACCAATAGAGATTGTTTGAGAAAAAAGGATCCCTCAACCAAACTAAGAAAAAATCACATCAAGCCACCAAGGTGCTAAAACAACACCAAAAACTCCAAGAAGTGCACAATACTCTTACTACCTTAAAATCAACATTACAAAGCTAACGGAACTGTCAAAATTTAGTTTTGAGCTCATTTTGGAGGGATGCTGACTAAACATAATGAGTCCATAAGTTTATGCTCTAAAATAGGCAAAGTGAGATAAATCTCAATCGAACCTCCAGGGAGCAAGACTATCGGTCAACAGGTCACAATTGAATTGGGGAAGCTACTAAAAACCTCTAGAACATAAGATAATGCATAAAACACCTAAATAGACATAAGGTTCATTACAACATCCACTAATAAAAAGGAATTTCATCTTTGAAAGTTAAAAAATAGCAAAAGGAGAGAAAAAAGGTACCCCATGACTCGAACAGCTGCTGCTACTGTAGTCGTACCTCATTCTTGATCTCCTAGGTACCATACTCTACTTGGTTATGCCTCTACTGCACCCTGACTACTAGAATCTCCATAGAACTCAATCTCCTGACATCCCAATCCAAAACTTCTATCAGCTCTTTAATAAAAGAAAGTCTCTCATCCAACTGAATCGAATCCTCATGGAGAACACAAGACTCATCCAGATTATAGTGTAGTAACATTGAAATATAGAAGACTGGGTGACTAGATGTATACATAGGAGGCAAGGAAAAATGGTAGGAAACATCATCAACTCTCTTCAAAACCTCAAATGGTCTAATATAACGGGTTTAATCTTTTCTTGCATAACAAACGTCATCATACCACGCATAGGAGACACCCTCAGGAAGACTCTATCACCAACTCAAAACTCTAAGGCATGAAATCTATGGTATGCATAGCTGTTATGACTGATTTGTCCTACCCCAGTCTATTCTGGATCATATAGACCTGGTTTAGAGAATCATGCAACAAGTCTAAAGTTTTAACCTTGGCCTCAAAGACATCGAACCAAGCAATAGGCAATCGATACCATTTGCTATACAATGCCTCAAATGTGCCATATGGATGTTAGAATAGTAGCTATTATTATATAAAAACCTACATTATGATCCCACGTACCAAAAATCAAATACACACACTCATAACATATCCTTTAGCACCTGGATTGTCTGCTTAGACTAACCATCAGTCTGCGGATAAAAATTGTTCTCAAAGGAACTTAGTGCCTAAATCTCACCGGATAGACCTCTAAAACTGCGATGTAAACTGTGTTCCTTGGCTAGAAATGATAGACACAGGAACCTCATGCAACTGAACCACCTCATAAATTTATATATGGGCCAAGAGCTCAGCACTATACGAAGCATGAGTAGGGAATAAGTGTTCTAACTTAGTCAGCCTATCAAAAGTAACCCTGATAGTTTCATAACTCCTGCTAGTCTCTAACAACCCTAAAATGAATTTCATAGTCATGCGCTCCCACTTCCAGGTTAGAATGGGGAGTCTCTGCATCAAACTATGTGGATGTCAGAGCTCAAACTTAATCTACTGGAAGTTCAAATACTGGGACACATAATCTAAAATATCTATCTTCATCCTACTCTACCAATACAATTGACATAAATAACAGTACATCTTAGATGAACCCAAATGAATCGAATATCTGGAACTGTCAGCCTCTCGTAAAATTATTTGAACCAACCCATTAACCTATGGTACACAAATGCATAATTGATTTGTGTTTTAAATCATTTGACTTGAATCACGCCATTGGAATGATGATTTAAATAAGAATTGAAGACTAATTACATACTGATTGATGAAACTGCCCATGATCAATAATTGGAAACCTTGTGGTCAAAATTTCTAATGCCCGGGAGCCTTAATTGAAATAGAAGAACTGTTATTGATAGATATTTCCCTTGAAAGGATTATGTTATTGAAACGAAATTGCAAACAGTGATATTTACCATGATTAATATATGATAATTGTTCACTTGGTGATTTGATCACAAAACTTGAACTATTCCTTAATGTGATTTATTATACTTGTTGATATAGATTGTTGTCGGACATTGGGCCTTGATTGAGATTATGGGTAAAGAAACAATCGAGTCTCTAACCGAGTGTCTGTATTCTAAGAAAATCATAGATGAGGCCCTGACTGGGTGCTTATATTATTTAAATAACACAACCGAGGCCCTAACTTGGTGTCTACAGAGTTAAAAAGTATATCCTTGGCCCCGAATAGATACCCGAATTGAATGATTAATATTGGATATTTTGGTTACTTGGGAAATTCTATCTAGTATGATTTTTTTGGTCATAAGACCCTTGTTAATGATTTTGTTATTGTTGAACTTGAATTTTATGCTACTTGACTTTTATTATGTGATTTGTAAAGTTGGTAGTTGATTATACTCGTTATATTTGTATAAGCTATTGCTGGGATGCATGATATATCTATAAATGTTGTAGTATTTAGAGGATCATTTTGTAGATTATCATCTTCTATTTTTTGTTTATAGCTAGCTAGTTAAGGACGTTGTTGAGTACCATTAATCTAGTACTCATTCTTGGGTTTCTGCATTCTTGTACAAGTACTGAGCCCTGGACTTCTTGATCTTTCTCTATTACTCAGTCTATGGATATTCAAGTTGTCTGAGGTAGCTGATTGTCCTCTTCATCAATGCTGCAGATTCATTATTTTAGTATTTGGGTCTTTACTTTCTAGAGACTTGTTGAGACTAGTGTCTTCTTTGTATAAACTCTTACATTTAGTGGCTTGTGAAATCAAACCCAAAGATTCATTCAATTGACCAGAATCAAGAACACAACTCTTATGGAAACCCCGAAGAGATTGAGTTCACTCAAAACTACCATTTCTACACGGCATATATCAAGCTTTTCCAAAAGCTTTACAATCTCGACCAAAGAGACATGAAAGCTCACAAAAGTTTTAATTCAACATAGTCAAAGTCAAGAAAAGTACCCAAACAATTTGAAAGACTACCTATTTATAGAGAGTCTAAGTTTTTATTATTATACTTGGGCCCAAAAGTGATACATAATGTCAAATTGGTCCTGATACTTTGGGCTTCTTCAATTTGAGCTCCAATTTGTCGTCCAAGCTTCCCTATGCTATTATCCGCATTTGGTACATCTATAGCTTGGGTAGTCATGTCTAGACCATGAAGTACCAATCTAGCACGATTAGTGCCTTTAATGGGTGTTATCATGAAGTGCTTCCAAGAGAAACCACACATGATTTTGATCCCATGGAGAACTAAATAAGATCTTCAAAGCCATCAAACACATCCTTGATGTGCTCATAGCTCGCACCTCTTGAAAAAGTCTTCCATGATTTTATCTCTCAAGTGTAGACCTAGGCATATTCATAGAATCCTCCCCTTCTTCAAAAAGATTCATCCTCGAATTCGAGCCTAGAAAAACCATAGGGAAAGACAACAAAGAACACTTCCTCATGGCATGAGGGTTAAGGTTAGTAATAACAATTCTGCCAGTATGCTATGTTTGAGCACACTTAATATATAACCAAGTATCAAAGTGAAGCACAAAGGGTTGTGTAACCCACCCAACAAGGGTTACTTGGCTAGTCAAAGTAATTTTTATAGAGGGGAACAACAAGAGAACCACTATACCTAGATAGACACACATGAAAAACACCAATGTCTCTATAATCCATGAAACACATATACCCCCTTAATCCAAACAACACAAAATAGCCCATATGGTTAGCAAAACATCATCAACAAGGTCAACCCAAGTTAGAATTCCACCAAACACATATGCTATCATTAATGGTGGGATTTCTTCCAGTCCATCACTGGGTTGAATACAAAGGTATACCCCACACAAGTTGGCATATAGATCACAATAAAGCACATAGGAGCAAGTAATAACACAAAATGATATCGCATGATTCAGTACAAGTGCTACTACTATGTATTCTAACAAGCATGCCAACCATAAAATTCAAGTTAAGTTTGTCATGGAGACCAAGATATTTATTACCATAAGGGCAATGGCGACCAACACCGGGGTCAAATGGAAAGGCATCATAGGACATGGGATCAACATCCCCATAGACCAGGTAGTTACTCCTATTTTCATAGGAATTAGTCTCACATACATGAGTGTTATCATATGAAAATAGGTAATACAAAAAGGTGTATCTTAAACAACATCATCTTTGTTATGCCTGAATGTATAAAGACTATCCATTGCAATAGCGTCATACAACCCATCAAGAATAGGGTCACTCAAAAATGAAGAAAAACATAGGGAATGAAAACCTTCTCCTTCCTCAACATATTTCGTACCCCTTAGCATACTTCCATCTTCATTGAAGAGGTTTGCAACTTCAGGAGGAACATCCTTGCACCATAGTGGGTTCTCATAAATATTGAAATCCTCAACAAGAATTTCTGCATCATCATATGCATCCCACTAGGTATTCCACAAGGAGTGATTTCATTATCAAATTCAAAAAAGATATTGTACTTAAAGAGAGAACTATCAATTATTGAAGTAGACTCTAAACATGCAAGTTCATATGATTTTGATGAGAAAGACTAGAAATAAGATATACAATATTTTACAAGATCAAAGAATCATCGCAAGTCATGTGATAAACCTTATTGTCAACAACACTAGTCGGAGGCTCATTATGCACACCATAAATATATTTAGGATCAAGTTTACCATCACTGTCATCATTACCATAAGATAATGGACTATCATAAAGAGTATATGTAAGAACACTAGGTGGACACAGATTGGTCTCACTAAGAGAGTCAACCCCAACATCATTAGCATCAACTAGTGTTGGTAAATACTCAATAAGGAATGTATCATTACTTGGCAATGAGTTACTTAAAAATGTACCATCGGTCAAAGCACAAGTGGCAACACGAGATGGATACAAATCAATTTTGAAAGAAAAATCAATTCGATCAACTATAGGATCAACTAGTGTTTCCACAACCTCAGCTTGTACATCCCCATGTCAAGGTAAGGAATCATTAGGCTAATACAAAGTTAAATTAACACTTGCATTCAAATTGGAAATATGATTTAAAACATTTGAAGTGCTAAGATTAGCTTTTGTACCTTTAAGACCATCGGAAGATTCTCCTTTCCCTTGTCAATTCATAGCCTCTACCATCACTATTATTTTTCTTCATGTCTTGTTTTATAGAGATGCTTTCTTTCCTTAGTTCCTCAACTGTAGGGTTCATGTCAAAATCTTCAATTGACAAGTTTGTACCTATAAAAGAGTCTTAAGATAAGGGAAAGAAGAAGAAGGATTAGATTAGGTTTGTGGAAACCCACTCACATCACTCCACACAATCTCTCCTTTTCCTCTCTTAGATTTCCACTTTGCACTCCCTTGGCCATATTGGTCTTCCTTTGGGATCCCCCATTTTGCAAACCAATTTCTCCCAAACACAATGGCCATCATTCAAGGGAGCCACATCACACCATACCTCTTCTTAGTAACCATCGTAACCAAAGGAAACTTTCGCACACTTTGTAACCTTGCATTCATCCTTGACATATGGATATTGCTTAGAGACTAGAGTTAACCTTAGGTACTCCACGGTAGATGGAGTTATATATTTTTCATATAGACTATAATCAAAGGCAAGATTGAATCCCATGATTCCATAAATCTCTATAGTAGGAACTCATCTTCAATGATCCCTATTGTAGCTCCTCTCACAACCTTCCAGAACGTATTTGGCTCTAAATTTTGCTTTTATCACTCTCCAATTGGAATGATAAGTATAATATGGGGATTCCAGAGTTACAAAAAATAAAACTCTCCGCCTTCCCGTTTGATGATTTTCACTTGTGCTAGCATAACCACTTGAACTAGGATAAGAATACCCTCTAGAATCGGTGTAGAGAATCGCACCAACTCTAGCAGAACTCTCCTCATATCCTTTTTCTTACGGAGTAGGACTAGAACCATACCTTGCACTTGCAGGTATCATGTTTTAGGAAGCATAGGGATCATCACTTACTTCTCTATCATTATAGGAATCCACAAATAGATCCTTATACCCCTTATAAGAGCAATGATCATCATTCTCATCATAATATTCTTTGGAATATTATCTCTCGTTATCGTATTTCTCATCATCATGGCTATTTTTATCGCTGCAATAAGCTCCATCATAGTCGCCTATGTCATAGCCACCACAAGACAAAGCTATAGAAAAGATCTTCTTTTATCTACAAAATAAAAAATAATGTACCTACTAAAACGAACAAATAATGTTCATAGAAAAAATCCTCACCAACACTCTTTATCTCTCTTTGAATACCTCACCAGTTTGGCTCACCTTGATTTGAACCTTGCTCAATCTAGAAGTATTTAAGTGTTGATTAATGCTCGAGGTCAAAATGGATTCTTGTCTACACAACAAAGAATAAAAGACACAAACTATGTACACGAATCAAGAAAGTCTAGGAAACAAAACAAGAAAAGCTTGAAAGAAAACTATGTATGATAAAAGTGAAAAATATAGATTTAAATTAATAATTAATTAACATAAAGTAATACTAATCAATATTACTTATAAATAGGTGAGAATGAAAGAAGAAACTTAAATCTTGGGGGGAATTGAGACAATTTGCGTTAAGATGTCACAAAGGTGTTGAGAACACCATTTGGGGCTGTTTCGAGTCAGTGGTGACCACCGTTGACAAGGGAGGACCACTATCTAAAGGTTGCATCTGCCGTCTAAGGCAGTGTGGAGCCTTGACAAAGTGGTGACCACCGTCCAGGAAGGGTGGACCGTCATCCCCTCTTGTAGTGACTCAAAGTGACCGTTGTTCTTAGACTTAGACCGCTATCCTTAACAAAAACCTTTGGACCCCAAAACACTTAACCGCCGTCCTAGCGCGGACCACTTTCCCATGTTGTTCACCACCATCCTTGGAAAACTACCTGGGGTGGATACGGGATGCTTTAATTCAATCTTTTTCCCTTAGTACCCCTGGGTCCTTACTCAATCACGAAAATACCTCAATCCTAAATACTTTTCTCAATCAATTTCACTCCAAAAACAGATTAAACTCCAAAAAATTGAAGAACACACTCAACAATGTATGAATGTCCTCCAAAGTAATCCAGATAGGGTGAAACTTGTTTTCTAGGTCTTTAATGAATTGTAGACTCTAGTTCCAGAACCTCAAACAACAAATTTCAAGTTGAGGAAAGTGATTTAGATCAAAGATACCTTCTAATCATCTTTTTCACTTGAAGACCCAAGAATATCAGAAACAAGTTCTTGAAATTCAAGAAAACTAACACCCCCCAAATGAACTCCAACTCATCTCAAATTTTAACCACGAGTTCCTTTTTAGGTGAGGAACAAACCCCACTACTTTTTTTTGTTATATTGCTCTTAAATCAAAGACCCATATGAATCCCTCTTCAAAACTTCAAGAACACCATTGAAGGTGAGATTCATGCTTTGAAGTTCTTCTTCAAATCTCACTCAAATCTTTCCAAACGTGATCCCTAAGATCCTTGAAATACAATAAACACTTTTCGACACCTTAGGAGCTCCGAAATCAACAAAATCAATCCCCAAAATGAAGAACAAAATTTGGAATAAAATGGTACCTAAATTTTGGACTTCAACCAAATGAACTCGGAATCCCTTCAAACTTGATATTTATATTCCTCTTGATTAAAGGGAACAAACCCTAATAACTTTTAACACAATTCCAATCCCAAATATTCCATAAAATTGAAACCCACTTATGAGTTCTTCAACTTCATGAAGAACATAACGAACACCAACATCAACCTCAAGGATTTAAACTCCAAACTTCACTAAACTTGAGATTTAACTTCATAACTAGTTAGAAATCAAAACCAAACACTTATTAGTTCCAAAAAAACCCAAAAACAATGACCCACTTCAAGTTCTTTAAATTTTCAAAACCTAAGAATGGTAGATAGATCAAATCAACCCGGAATGACTCAAAACTTCGGATTATGAGCCAATCGATACTAGGGAACAAGAATCTAGTATCAAAAAACAAGAAACAACAATTTTTTTTGCAGTAATGTTTCTAATATTTTTTTTGACTTAAACAATATAAGATCCTAAGATGAATTTTGTAGGAAAAATATTTCATGTGGCTTTGATACCAGATGATGTGAAAACAAATACACGGAAGTAATAAAAGATAGAGGATAGATAGTTACACACAAAAAAAGGGAATATAGTAAAACCTAAGGTTATATCAAACCCAAAGACCTATTAAATTGATCTGAGTCAAGAATGCAACTCTTATGGAAACCCCGAAAAAATTGAGTTCACTCGAAACTACCATTTATACGTGGCATAAATCAAGCTTTGCCAAAAGATTTAAAATCTCCACCAAAGAGACCTGAAGATTCACAAGAGTTAATTCATCATAATCAAAGTCAATAAAAGTCCCCTTACAATTTGAAAAACTACCTATTTATAGAGAGTCCAAGTGTTTATTATTACACTTGGGCGTGATCCATAATATCAGATTGGCCCACATACTTTGGGCCTCTTTAATTAGAGCTCCAATTTGTCTTCCAAACTTCCCAATGCTATTCTACGCATTTGGTGTGTCTATAGAGTCCATCTCTTGGGTAGTCGTAGCTAGAGCATGAAGTATCTGTCTAGCACGATTGGTTCCTTTCATGGGCATTATCATCAATTGCTTCCAAGATACCAACCACACATAATTTTGAGCCTGAGAAGCACGAAATAAGGTCTTTAAAGACATCAAAGGCATCGTTGAATCTCTCATAGCTCACACCTCTTGAAAAAGTCTTCCATGCTTTGGCCTCTCCTGTCTAGCATCGGGAATATTCATATCACCAGATGATATTTAAACGACTACGAATCAAAATTGATAATCAAAAAAAAAAAAAAAAGAAAAATGAAATAAAAAGATAAATAACGAGACACAATGGTAGGAAATCTTACTAGAACCCTAAGGTGTATCAGATGAAAGGACCCGTTGGATTAATCCCGGTCAAGCTCCACGCTCTTATGATGACCTCAAGGGAATCAAAGCCCCAAGAAACAAAGGTTTCTACATGGTTAGCAACCACCAGCTTACCAAAAGCTTAACACTCAAGAATGGAGTTTTACAATTAATATTCATCAAACTCTAACCTCAAAAGAAAGCATACGTAATCTATTTATAGTACTACACTAGTTATTACATAATTAGCCTTCATGGGCTTTTAATTATCTATGAAAGAGATGAAATGAGGAATTAACCAAGGAGGTAGTTGGACACCATTGGAGACCGCGGTGGATGCCGTTCGAGAGGTGTTCCACCATCCCTCCGCTTCCTATCTCTGTCTTCACTGGTGAGGGTTCGAGAAGTGAGCTTGGACCACCGTTGAATGGTGGTCTACCATCAACTTGGGTGGTCTACCGTCCACTTGGGCAGTGACCTCTATCAAAACCAGTGTGGGCGGTGATTCCCTCTTATGCCTCCCAAGCTATCCTCCATATAAAATTTGACCCTTCCTCCTTCAAGAAACTACCTAAAGTATCGTTATGCATGAACAATCATTGCAACCTTTGGAGTTCTTTGTCTTGACTCCTGATCTTAGGCAATTACATGTCATAGAGCCAACTAAGTCCTATGTTTTAGCTTTATTTATATTGTTTTTGAGTTTTGTATGATTAAATAAGTGTAAAGTGTCTCTAACCAATGTGATTAGCATTTCTTAGGTTTATTAGGCAATTTGAGGATGATAGAACAAGTTGGGAAGAAAGCTAGAAGGAGTAGGTAAAAATGCAGGATAGTTTCCCCTATCAATATAGGGATCACAACATGATGGAAGATCTATCACGATAAGGATCACGTTGTGATCCCCTTGTTCCACCAGCAGGAAAATCCTGTTTAAGGCAGAATTACTAGAGGCAGTTTGGTCTTTTCACTCAAGAACCTATACAAGAATTAGGAAACGTATCTCTCAGGGGAGTTTTGATTTTTGGCATTGAAAAAGAGAGGCAAAACATGGGGTATTGAAGACACAAGTAAAGAGGATACTTGAAAACCTAGGGTTATTTCTACCCTCCAATTCTTGTATTTTAATGATCTTGAATATAATTCTTGAATTGAATATGAGCTCTAGTGGCTAGATAACCTTGTTCTAGGGTTATGTTTAACATACTTTATATGGGATTAATTTGACATAAAGTAGTATTTGTTCTTATCATTGATTGTTCTCACACCCTATAATCAATGTGTTTCTAATTGTTGGCCACCATTAGATTCAACTCTTAACTTGCGAGGTTCATTGAATCCAATACTTTCGTGAGTGAAATAGGAGTATGAGGAGTGTATTTATGTTGATGACCTTAATCCGAGATTAACAACATAATGAGTAACTGAGACATGATAGTGTACTTACTACTTCACTTGGTTTAATAGGGAAGAAAGTGTTAATGCATTTATGAGAGCTATACAACACATGCCAATCAAAGTAGTCGTGTACTTGCACAAATAGTACCTAGAGGATTATCAATCCCTAGTCATGATTTCAACCCATTAATCAACAATTAATGAATAAGTACCTTTATGGAAGATCAAGACTATACTTTGTAGTATGCAATGCCATAACCTTGGGACTATTGTTTATATCTATCTTGTTTGGGTTATTTCACCCCATATCTAATTTACTTATTTATTGTTACGTTATAACTATAAAATTACCACACTTATATTCTATTCCTTTGCATCGCATTATAGATTAAGATCTTACTAGAATTATTTGGCAATTCTAATTCATAATTTTAAGTCCCTGTGGGTTCAACATCCGGCTCACAAGAGCCTCTATATTACTTGTGAAACCATGTATACTTGCGTGTGCTAGGGAGTCAACAATACATAACACTCACGTTTTAGTATTTCAGCAAATCTAACCAACACCCATGATGAAGATTCATATCTTTCTTCTAAAATACATATTAAAGACTCCTATGGTTAGTGAAAACATCTACATCCACTCTATACAAGTAGTGCCTCCAATTCTTTAAAGAAAATACAATAGCTGCCAACTCAAGATCATGAGTGGGATAATTCTTCTCATGAACCTTAAGGTATCTCAAATCATATTCCACCACTTTACCATGCTTCATAAACATAAAACCCAAACCAACTTGAGAAGTATCACAATACACCAAAAAATCCTCAAAGCCCTCAGCCAAAGTCAAAACTAGAGTTGAAATCAACCACGTCTTCAATTCCAAAAAGTTCTTCTCAAAAGCATCTGATAACTCAAACCTCTCCTTCGTCTGGGTCAACTGAGTCAAAGAAGTCATAGTGTAATAAAATCCCCTAACAAAATATGATAATACCTAGTTAGATGCAAAACAATATTGATATCTAATGAAAAGGTTAGTTTAGGCCAATTTCTAATGCATCAATCTTCTCAGAATCCACTCGAAGACCCTTTTCGAAAATAATATTACCCATGAGGAAAACTGCCTGGAGAAAAAACTCACACCTTCTAAAGTGACGGGCCCAACTATAGGAACTAGTTCACCTCATTCCGCTTGCCCACCATGGAGTTAATTAGAGAATTTAGCATAAAGGTGTTGCTCTCTAAGAGTCTTAAGAAAAATTCAAAGATGTTCATCATGGTCTTCCTCACTTCTGGAGTAAACCGAAATGTCATCAATGAATATGATTACTAATAGGTCCAAGTATTTCTTGAACACCCTGTCTATGAAGTCCATGAAGGCTCCAAGAGCATTATTCAACCCGAAGGACATGACCATGAATTCAAAAAGGTCATAACAAGCTCTGATATTTTTATTAGGAATATCTATCTCTCTAACCTTAAGCTAATGATTTCTAGAATAAAGATAAATCTTCAAAAAGTTGCTAAAACCTTGGAGTTGATCGAACAATTCATCAATCCTCGGACTGGGGTATTCAATGTTATTTGTGTCTTTTTTCAGCAACCGATAGTCTAACACATTCTTTAGGAACCATCCATATTTTCACGAACAAGAAAGGAACAACCCACGGAGACACATTGAGGCAGATGACCCCTTTGCCTAGGAGTTCTGCTAATTGATCATTTAAATCTATAAGATTTGCAGGTACCATACTATATGGAAAAATAGAAATAGGATGAGTGGCTGGACTAAGATCTATTTTGAAGTATATCTCTCTATTAGGAGGGACTCCGAGTAGTTCCTCAGGAAATATATCAACAAACTCTCTAACTAAAATAATTGGCTGGTTATTAGGAGTGTCAGACCAAGTGGTAGATACGTCTCTTAGAATAGACTTACGCAAATGGGACTAACCATACTTCCCACACACGGGAGCACTAATATGAGAAGTTAGGTAAGCTGGCCTATTATACTAACTCTTTTGAGGCCTGATGTTCTATGAAGGAGCATTTAAGGATGAAGGGGTTGGTCCTACTAAAACCCTACTGAAGTTGCTACCTGAAACCTTCACCAGACTAAGAATGGTTGAACTCTTACAGGCTGACCAGGTATGCATGGATACAAGTAATGACACAATACGATATCAACAGTAAGTCATATATAAGAAAGCAGAGGAAGGAACAGAAAGGTAACTGTCTACAGGAAACAGTGGCATAAAGACTAACGGATACAAGCTAACAAGTAGGGTCAACCGATAAAAGGATACACATATCCATCTGCCAACCAACGGTAGTCTTAAGGATGTTAAAATATACTAAAAGATAAGTAGGCTAATCAGAGCACCTAGAACCAACTAGAAAACAAGACTAGGAACATAGGCGAACTAACGAGGTGAAAACACATAGCAGACAAAGTTAAGATAAAAATCTACAAGCCAACATCTAATGAGTTGAACTAAGACAATGGCAGCGAGACATGTACCTGGATCTCCAATATGAAAACTATAACTTCCAAGTCTAAAAAAACACAGTAGGAAATAAGGGAAGTAAGGAATCCACACTGCCAATAATTAAAGTAAGAAGATCGTAAGATAAAACAAGAGATGGCATACAATATCCTACCTGGCACCCAATGCCATCAGTAGGAACAAACAGACATTCAACAAACTTGGTTGTGCATAGCGCCCAATGCATAGCAACCAAGGCTGGTAGGGCCATGGAGGGACTCAAACCCACATGAAAAAATCTTGTAAGCAGCTAATGCAGGGTGTCTTTATCAAGACATACATACAAAGAACCAGGCTCAATGGGTATATAATATCTCAATGAGAATAATGATTTCCATGAGGAATCTCTAGAAAATTCAGTACAAAACTTAGGTGTTTCTGTGTAGGAATTTTCCAAAAAACACTGTGACAAATTATGAAAATAGGGTTGATCGTGTGAGAAAATAGCTCCATAGTATCAAGCATGGGTGTGAGGTGTAAATATAATATATAAAAAGTCATTTCCCATTTATAATACTATAAAAAACCAAGTAACATTTTGAAAACACCGATGTTCTAATCCATGAAACTAACAAATCAGCAAACTAGGTCGGCCTAAGGCCGCATCTAGAATCTATAGGATACTATCTATGCTCTAATCACTAGTTAAATGCCCTCCCAGCCAAACTACAGTCTAGAGACTTAATTGATCATGAAATGGTGCTAATACTTCCCCAAAGGACACCCAACATGGGCCACAATAGGGTTGAGCACAGGGCCAACATAGCTTATTAAATTAACATATAACTCAATCACCAACCTCAACAGGGCTTGGATAAAAAGAAAAGGTAAAGCATAAGCCTGAGAAGGCATAATGACTAACCAAAAGCGATATAGACCAAGGATATAAACACACCTAGCAGAAATGCTACTAAGGAATGCCATCTATGGTCAAGGGCCCAATAATAGGTGCTACTGATAAACCAATCCTATCTAAAACTATGCCTACCTCAACTAGGAGAAATTAAAAGGAGCATCAAAAGGTAACCTAATAACAATTAAGCCACAACGTTCCCCAAGGAAGTAGCTAAACAACAACAAAGGTAAGAAGAAAAGCAGCAAAAACAAGATAAAAGATAAGGATAGTGGAGTACCAAACTTAAAACACATTCCCACTTACTGGACAATCTCATCACAAATACCACTTAAGTGACCAGCTTAAAAGGAAAGAGACAATAGCCTACTTAGGAGACGAAGGTGATCTCGATAAGCACACCAGAAATATGAAAGACCAAGAATGAGATCAAAACCATATGAAATTAGAAAAATCAGAATCCATGCATCAGATAAGTAAAATGAGACCCATGTTGTTATATGCGATGCGGGTTGGGAATCTGGTCTAAAAATAGGTATGTTGTCCCTATTGCCAAAAAAATAGAATGAACTTCATGAACTAGTTGTGCCTATCCTAGGGAGCGCGTGGTACAAAACTGAGCTAAAAAATATGAAGAATGGAAGAGAAGTGAGCTCAAAAATATTATGGAAAGAAAACATTTTCTCAATGAAACACAAGTTATAATCAAGAAGAATTACTCAGGGAAAAATGAAATAGTTGATCACCAACGCCAAACATCTATTAGGAAAAAACTTTCCAAGCTCAACAGCACAATGCACCATCTAAATCTCTCAAAAATAGGGGAAATTTTAATTGGAAATTGGAGATAAGAAAAAGATGAACCATATTAAAAATTGGTCGGAGGGTCGAGCCCTTCACTATAGAGACTAAAGGGGTCACTGGGTAAATCTACGGCCCCCATCAGGGTGCAGAAGGGACTTTTGGGAAGAAGCTATCAGGGCAGAAAGAAAACCACAGGCGTATGCCCTATCCCCGAGGGCACCATTATCTGGGCCAGATAGAACTTCACAAGGGAGGCATCAAAAGGCACGATCTCCCTGTTGAAGGATCGACCAATAGGCCTACAAGTTGGTCTGTGCCTATATTTCAGAAAAAACTAAACTCAAAAGCTCCTAAGGGCCTAGAACGAGCATTCTGAGCCCAATTTCAGCAAACCAATAATGCTACTGACATGGAAATGACATTTTGGGTCTAAAGGAATCATTGGAATGACAAATGAGGTCATTTGGATAGAAATACTACTAGAACCAACATAAGCCAAAAACAAGAAAAATGGAAAAGCCGTATGAACCTCCAATATGTGTAATAACCGTGTGAAAACATACTAATAACCCTACTAGCCTATATTCATCATTTCTAAGTGG
>JBDJHY010704370.1:0-15803 GCA_039654485.1 Withania somnifera | reverse complement strand
TAACTAAAAAAAAAATTTAGTCTCGTCCCGTCTCGTCCCGGTACCATCCCGGTACCGTCCCGGTATGTAACGGGACGGGACGGGCGTTCCGTCCCGGTTCGTCCCGGCCCGGTACCGGTCCGTCCCGGTAATGTCCACCCTTACCTAGGGGTACACCAATGAAGAATAAAAGAGACATTTCTTTTGATATGACCCCAATAGAGAGGGTGAGAGTTTACAGATGGGTTGTTAATATTTTTGAGACTACTATTCATCAGTTTTATATGACCCTAAATTGACTACCCTGGTATAAACTGCTGAGAATCACGATAGAATGTGGAAAGTGAAAATGAGCAAAGGATAAAGTATCCTGCATCAAGATCAGAGATTATGGGATGGATTTCTAGGAGGATTACTTTTGCAGGTGACCAGGCACCATGTGTTTAGAACTCAAAGACCAAGTTGACTAAGGCATCTTTAAAGTTCGAGGCCAAGGTTTGGAGGTTATTAGTAAGGACTTGGTTGTGACAATGCGGGAATGATAACACGCTAGAACATGAGAGATCCATGTTACTGCCTTGCATTATGGATGTATATGTATTAAATGTAGCCAAGAGTATTGCTAGAAAGATCAGAGACCAGGTTGTAAATGAGATGGTAGCTTTGGTATTTCTCTGATTTCTCATGGATATGTGTATGGATGCCTGAGTGACTATGAGTAAGCGTATAGATAGAGGGTGAGGCTAAAGATTGTATTTAATATTGCGTTGATCAAAGACAGTGTTATTCTTATAGAGAAGGTGAGAGCACTTTCGACTAGTTCGGCAGCAAAGGCATTTGATCAACTTTTAGCTAGGCCAGATCCTCTATCGATTGCACCAAGATCCCTGTGTAGTTGATTGATAGATTAGTGACCACTATTCCTCTCGTGGATCTATTTGCAGTCGTGAGACTTAGAAAAGGTAACAGGATATGTGAGGAGGGCGATGAGCTGGTTGGATATTTTCCAATAGGCATAGAAGAGATACTAGAGCTGCTATTGTTGCATCCTTACAAATACATGCAAAACATCAGAAGTATCTAGCTAGACGAATTAATTCCCACCAAGTTAGGGATTCCTCAATCTCTGTCCCACCACCACCACAATGTGTTGTCTCTTCTACCACTAGTCAAACCACATCGGTGCCTCCATGTACCATTTGGCCTAGTATAGTTGATACTTCTACTTTAGTGCCTCTGGGCATCACCCATGTTGCTATGGGAAATAACCGTTTAAGTGATCCCTCATCATTGAATGCACCGGTCATTATTGGTGCCAACTTGTAGTCCCGCACTGATGCCTAGGGCATTGCAGGTATGTTCCTATCCCTTTTTGTTTTTACAATCTGGATTTTGTTATAGTGCATCGAGACTATGCAAATCTTTCTATTGGGGGTGGGGCATCTTTCCCACTTAAGTGTTTTTGTTGTCATGTTTCTCTTCCCTCAAGTATTTCTATCATACTTAGATTTATCATGTTTATGAGGGTCTAGGATAACATGTGCAGCCTAATTTTGAAAATTTTAAATATATATGGTTTTGACCCTCTGGAAAAAAAATAAACCCCTCTAAAACATTTCTATTTTGTTGTGGATACCCTTATTATGATAGTTTGACCTTTAGTATCTTTGTGTGATATTATAGAAATTGACCTGTCGATTAGAGCTTAAATTAGGACACACATTCATCAATTAACAATAGGTAGAGTAACTAGATGTCATAGGTGTGTGAATATATCTTTCCAATCCTCTACGTATGTACAAGCTAGAACTTGTCTAGTTAGTCGTTTTAAAAGTCATAGAATAGTTGGTTAGGAAGTGATCATTGGTTGTTTTTTGTTTTTAGTACACTTAAAAAAAACCTACCAAATAAAAAATGTACCCCTGATCCCTGTTTGATCCAGATAGCCTTTTTCTTGTCTAACCCTATTCACTACCCCATTTTTATTTTGGACTACTTCTCCTGTCCCTAGTTCCTAGACTAAGTTGAGAGTGGGTAGAAAAGGTCAGGATAAAAAGAAGAAGTGGTAATAAGTAGGAATGTATTAGAATAAAGAAAAAAAAACTTAGGTGTGGAGAATGAGAAAAAAATAAAAGAAAGAAGAAAATCTTAAAAAAGTGTAGATGTACAAAGAAAAAGCACCGCACCTAAAGAAGATGATGAAGAAAATGAAAGAAAGATAATACAAATAGGAAAAGGTGGAAAAAATAGTGCAAATCCAAGGAAGGTGGTCACTATTATCCAAATACACCATACCTGAGTCCGAGCCTACATTACAAGTCGACAAAGACCTATAGTGATCTTAACCCAACTGTTTGAAAGATTAAATGTAGAAAATAAGAGCAAGCATATAGTTTATGTGCATGCATTGAGTGAACTTCTTTTTAGAGAACAATCACATTCATTTCAGTCCCAAGTTTGCATTTTATACTGTGAGATGGATTTCTTTGTTATGAGGTCATTTTAATTATACTCTCTATTTTAGTTGATTGAAGAATGATATAAGCATAGTTTCCATTCAATAATTTAATGCTATCCTTAGATCCTCTTGACTTAGCTT
Organism: Withania somnifera; assembly: GCA_039654485.1. Taxonomy (NCBI): domain Eukaryota; kingdom Viridiplantae; phylum Streptophyta; class Magnoliopsida; order Solanales; family Solanaceae; genus Withania; species Withania somnifera. The sequence continues at coordinate 13,225 of JBDJHY010704370.1, read as the reverse complement.
GACTACTTTGGGTAACACATGACTAGTTTTTGAAAGTGAAATTGGGGGGTACATTGAGATATATATGCATTTGAATTGTTTATGGTTGTTGTACCTATTCTAGTATCCTTCAGACTCATGTGTTGTTTTTTGTTTTATTTTATTTCTTGAGGAAAAACAATAGTTCTAAGTTGAGGATGTTGGTGTGTCATGAATTTACGACACTATCGACAACTAAAATAAAGGATTTTGATAAAGCTCTTAAGTATATTTTGTAAATATGATGCGTTATGTTACATGTGTGCAAGTAATAAAAATGGAGAAACAAATAAAAAACAATAGAAAATGGCCATCTTAGGTCCATTCCGCCAACTAACCATATGGATTGTCCCTCACTAGCACGGGTCGTATGGAGGCTAGTATTGAAATATTAGAGGCTTTTGATAAGTTGGACAACTATAAAGATCAAAGCCAAAGTGAAAGAGTACGGACAACCTTACAGAACGTGCATCACTGGAATGATCCATATGGGTGCCCGTATGAAAAGCTAAGAGCTTTCTGCATAACACACCCCATTCAGGGTGACAACTAAAGTATGGCTACACAGGCCACCATATGGACCGTACCTCACTAGTATAGGTCGTATGGGATCCCGTATATAATGATCATAAAAAGGGTCCCCTAGTAAAAATGAAAATCGTCAAAGTCTAAGCATACAGTGCTTGGTACGAGCCGTGGCATAGACATAAGGCTATAGTAGTGCCCGTATGCACGTGGGAGTGTATTGAAATTTATGTATTATGAAGGATTTCTTTAAGTGAGGGAATATGGAGCCTTGCACGGATCGTATTTTAAGGCCATGGTTTGTACTCCTACTTGTATGAAATTTCCATAGTTATTTGTAATAGCTTGAAGAATATGAATGACACAAGGCCACAAACATAACGACCTATATAGGCCATGGTAAAGTGGTACTACCCATACAGTAGTCATGGGGTAGAAGATGAAGATTGCCAGATTTTATAAAATAAAGACGTACAAAGACTTAGATGGGTTGTGGCCTAGCTATATGACCCTTTCCCCTACCTGTATGACCCTACTAACTTGAGTTCTCCTATTTGGTTCAGAATTGGATTCCCATGCTTATAAATACATTATGTAAGGTTTTGTTTTCCGGTTACACACTTTGTATTCACCTTTGAGAGTATTGTTCATGTATTTTGAACGTGTTTATCATATTTCATTATTATTCAGTGATTCCATTACTTTCTTCCATCTCCATTATCGTAATTTTTCATTCAAAGTTTGTAAGTATTATTATTATATTTATATATAGAATATTGGTAATAATAATATGAACATGAATGAATAAACCACCACAACTAGGATTATGGGAACCATGATAGATTAACAAAGTAGGTTAAGGTACATAGGTGTTTCTTAAATGGTGTGAATGCATATATTATTATTTTATATATTATGATTTCTTTCTTGCTATTGCAAACTTGGGAAATCGCTTGTATTCTATACTTTATTGGGAGAGGGTTAGAGATTAGAAAATGAAAATAACAATAGAGATTTGGAGATTTCATTTAATTAACTTGAGCCTGGGAGGGTGGTTAAATCTGAAATCAAGAACAAGGGTTAGTATAGAGGGAACTCTAAGACCGAAAGTGATGAGTGTATAGTCATCTAATAAGGCCTGACGGTATTTAGGTAAAGTGAACTTGTTAGATTTTGCATATATAACACTGAGATAAAACACCAATACTAAACACTTACAGAGTTAGATGTCATTGGGAACACAATCCTAGGGTATTCACATTACAAAAAACAACTAAATTCAACCTACACTTTACTCTTGTTTCACAGTATGCTCAAACAAAATTTTCCCCTTAATTTAATTAATGCATAAATTTAATTTGGAAATACCAACTACAAATGAGTAAAGTGCTATAGACCTCCACCTGTGAGATCATGTGACCCTCCGGGTTATTTTTATATTTATGCACTTTTCTTGCACCTTGTAGCTTCCTATGGTGAGATTATTGAGTCCCGGACATCCTATGGCTGGCTATGATTGCTCTAGAGATAATGAGCCCATGCGGGGTTGCTAGGACTACGTTTGATACATTTGTTATGATTGTTCATGTCATCATCATGAAATATGGATTTTTATGCATTGGTCTCTACTATTTATGCTCGAAAGACTATTATTGTTTATTTGAAACTTTACATGGCCTTGAGGGCCCATTTTCGGATATTGATGACTCACACTATTTTAAGATTAGATAAATAAAATATTATTGCAGAGATTATACTATTACCAGATAATATGAATATTAAATTGGTTTATATTAAAAAGGGCTGATAAATGGTTTTATATAAATTAATTTTAGACCGTTGTATATTGGGCACTGGTGCTCCTATTTTTTAACTAGTTTTAGTCCAAGCCTTAAACCCTGGTGTCAAGTACTAAGAACTTATAGCTTTGGTCTGATGTCTGATGTTGAGTATTAGCTATTACTTTATTTTAGGCCCAAATGTAGTTAAGCAGAAATATTAAGTTTTTGACTGACTTTAGACTCGGTGATGATCGGCACCTGTATTGAGACCCGAGATATTACAGTTATGAGATTCTGGTTATGAGATAGTATGTGGGAATGCCCTCCATAGGCTCTACCGATCTAAGTTGTAGTCGGTGAGGGCTTATCTGTCTAGGACTCTCATAGGTCCCGTCTTTATGAGCCACAAAACTAGAAGTAGGTGCATACAGTATTATTCAGACACTTGATACCATTGCATCATGTCTTTGTTACTTTCTATACTTGACTTTCTTGGATGTACTCTCTGGTAATATGGGATGCTAGCCGGTGAGCTTGACTTGTTTGTACCTTTCTTGTGTATGGGAGCTCGGTAAGGTTTTATTTGTACTTATTATTTGTTATTTCCTATCTTATTCACACATGATGATTGATTAGTAGTTATTCTGGACTGACCTTTCCTCGTGAGCTTTGTTCACGTGTGGGTTATCATTTAGTTATCCTTTTCTCCCTCGTCTTTTATTTGAGGTCACCAGTACACCGTCCTTATATATTCTCTTTAATTTATTATCGTTTAATGACTCTGGTACATCTTTACTTCTTTATTTGAGTTCTTCTATTACTATTGTTAGCTAGTTCTATTATTTGGGTTCCTTGTTGCCTCTATTTCATTAGTAGCTAGCCTTACTTTTTTTATATTTATATTCTTCGACTTCTGTGACTTTTGCCTTCGCTATCTATTTTTTACTGCTTTTATTTATTTTATGGCCCAGTCGGCCGATGATGCCTATCGGGTACCTAATTTCTTTGGCTATTTGGTACTCATACTACACTCTACATCTTCTTATTGTAGATCTGAGTATGAGTGAGCAACGTGATTTCTAAGTTTGTGTTGCTATTTCGATCCTAAAGTAGATGGTGATCTTCGACGTAGAGATCTCATTTTATCTTTTCTTTAGACTGTTTATTTTTTATCTTGTATTTCAAAAGCAGATGATGTATTTATTTCAAATATTGTGGATCTTTATTAGTGGCTCGTGTACTAAAACCAGGTTTTGGAGTTTTCTTTCAGCATATTAAACCTCTGCGTACCCTTTCCTTATTTCTTCATTTATCTTCCTCCTTCTTTGTTATTTCCATTTCATATTCTTTTGAGTGGTTCGTCTATGGTGGGTTGTAGGTGTCCTCAAAATCTGAGAAATCAGGTCGTGAAAGATCGATACAAACTCTGTGGTCGGGTCTTATATTTCTATAAAGACCTGTAGCTTTGGGTCTTATAAAGACGTATTAAGGGATTGTTGTACTGACAATGAAGTTCACCTGACAACGTTTTTCGTACCAAAGTTCTTTCCACTTGCTCAACAATATAGTTCCCTTGTTTTAGCACATATGGAGAAGATATTCCTTCTTTTGGAGAACTTGTACCAGAAATATTAGATGATTTTGATGGTACTTGAAGCACTTGTTGTACCAGAATATTGGCTTTACCCCTTCTGATTTGGCCAACAATCTCCCTGACAATTTTCAAGCTATTTGCGGATTCAACATCCTCAATAGCATCGAATTTACGGTTGATATAATTGCATCCATAATGATATTTTGGACTAAAAAGAAAAGACATAAGAGGTAAAGATTGTTCCACTGGTTGTGCCAATTTATAAGCTACTAAGTTTTTTCCTAAAAGATAATAATTAAGATAAGAAAAATAGCGATAAAAATATTTTATTCGAATAATATGTGCTGGAATTACAATCTTTATAAAATCTTATATAAAAAGATATAAAATCCTCTAGTTCTTCTCTTCATGATTTTCAACTCAAGAGCTTCATCTTGTTCTTGAATCAATGGAATATTTATTGAAATTTCACCAAGTATGCATAGTCAAACTTTTATCACAGTCGTGTAGGTATGAAAACTTAGGCTCACCACTTGGAGACGAATACTGATATACGGAAGACTTGCAGATCACCACTTGAGAGGGAGCTTCATTGAATGTGTATATGTGCGTGTATTTTTGTATGTTCATTCTTCTTTGGTCAAGAATCCTTTATATAGGTATGAGCTAGGGTATGGGGGTATTTTAATCTTCAAATAATTCTACCGTACTTTGGGCTTGAAGAATACATATTGGACTCGTCTTGTCATTGGACTAAGCTAAATGTAACTTGGACTTTATTTAAGCTATATAATTTTCAACTTAAATATTAATAAAATTTTATTAATTAAAATTTGACTTGGTCAGCATCTCATGAATTTAATATATAATAATAAATTTAACATGAATTATTTAATAAAATTTCATTGTCTACAGTATTCTCTGTAATACCATCAAGTAGTGGAGAATTTTCTACATCCACGCGCGGGGTTGAAATTGAAAAAGTAATTGAATCGAAGAATCGGATTCACTCTGACATCCAACAACGTCCGGGACTCTATCATCCCAACCCCCCTACGACTGAGAACTAATATTATCAACTTGTTGCTTCTCTTCTTTGTCAACTGAACTACCCATTTAGATGGAGTTTGTTTTTTCTCCTTGATCCTTATTTAAGTCATTTTATTTATGTTTACATTCAAATCCATCATATATTTCAACTTGCTTTTTTCATAGCTACTGGATTGTGTGTAGCTAAAGAGGACAGGCACTGTGCTATGATTTTAATTTGGTAAACCAAAACTGAGATCGAAAGGAAATTTAAATTAAAAAATACATGAAGTATAGCACTAAGAAATAACAAAATTGGACCGTCAATACCTCCTAATTGATTTCAAAAACAAGTATCAATACTAACTTGATTACGTAAGACGAGAGCCAAATGAATTCATAAGTAAGAAACTAAAATAAATAATTAAGCAAAAGGAGTTAACTAGTAATTAGAGGAATCAACCTACTAAATACTCAACTAAATCTATTAGGAATCCACCTAATAGGAGAACTAAACTAGACTGAGAATCTACTGACGCTACAAGCTAAATTAACACTACAAGTCTAAGAGATAATTCTTTAATGTTGAACAAGCTACATAGTTTAGGGAAGAGAATCGTTATTTAAAGCCTAAGTGGATTATAATTGAGTCCAACAGTCACCTTGAAAGAAAATTTAAAAACTAGCCATGATGTCTCAGTACTTGTGATTTACGAATGAATATGGATTTTGTTGGCCGTAACTTGCTCAGCAGATGCCTTGGTAGTCTTGACAGCCTCACTGGTTGAGACAGATACCGTCTGTTGATTGGATATAATGAGGCACATACAATATGAGGTTCACATTTGTTGAAGGCAATTAAAATTTCTCTTTCTTCATTCTCCTCATCCAATTATATCTCCAAACTTGTTGCAAAGCCTTCTTTGGTGGTTTTCAATAGTCTTCAAAACATCTTTTTTCATGAATATTTCTTATGAATCTTGTAGTTTCTTCGTTTGGTTTCGGGTGAAAGGTATTTTAGAGGTGACTCTTGGTGATATAATATCATCCTTCCTTGCTTGAAAAGAGTTTTGTCTTTAAATTCATAGGGTCACCTATAACATCAGAAGAAGGTCAGAAATATTAAAAACAATATACCACATAATAATTCATCTTGTAGACATTATCATTGATCTTCTATAACACTTTCAATGGACCGTCGCTCCTTGGGCTAAACTTTTCTTCTCTAAGTTATGTGAAACTTTCATTTCTGAAGTTGTAATGACCTATCTCGTCATTACGTTGTTGCTTAGGGCCTAAATTTTCTGATACAAATTTCTCTAAGTTGAGAGTTGATAAAAATTTTAGGTTTTAGATGAATTTTGAAATAAAATATTTTTTTTTTAAAAGATATATTATTTTAATAAATAATGGTTGAAACGTTTAAATAAATTTTTAAAGATTAATAAGATATAAGAAAGGAAAACTAAAAATAATAGTTTAAAAAAAAAAAAAGAAAAGGACAAATGCCCAAAGTTAGAAACCGAAAGATATAGAAGCAAAGGTTGTGCAACAACAAAAAAAACGCAATAGAAGAAAAATAGAAAAAGATTGAAGGAAAAGAGGAGAAAAGGGTAGAGAAAAATCGAGATTTTTTTTCCAAGGCATTAAGATAATTATTCTGTACCTTTCCATGAGATTACTATTTAATTATGAGTGTATAAACATGGAATATAAGACAATATAATCTAGGATTTTTAGAGTAAAATCTAGATTTGGGTGGGGGGCAAATAATGACCCGTTTTAGTTGAAATTCGACATGTGAATTTATTTAATCATGGATATGCAGAATCTGAAAGAGAATTTTAAATTCGGCTTCGAAATTCGGTGTGATCTTTTAACCCGAAAATAAAATATAGCAATATGGGTGTTACTGGGTTTGTATTTTTTATAAGAATTCTATGTTTGAGAAGATTTTGAATTTTCTGAAGCATAAAATAAAGGAAGAGCATCTTTAGTGCGGCTTGTTAGTTTCAAGATCTTCGATTGAGGTAGACTATGGTTTAATAAGTAGTAGACTAAGGTTTATGCATTCTAACATAAAATTGATGGGAGAAGCATGTCTAGGCCTATGGGCATGGGGTTGAGGTAAATAAAATATGAGAACTATATAATAAATTTAAATATTGAACTTACTAATTTATGTGAACAAAACTGGATTAATGTGAACAAAGTGATTAACTATGTTAAAAATTAAATTACGTTGATGAAAATTTAGTTAAACCTAAATGTAATTCTATGATCTTTCTTGGTAGCTTGAGGTTATGGATTGTAGCTTAAATGTGGATTGATCTTGATATTGGGATGGTGAGCCTAAGAGTTAGATGATTTAAGAATACTTGTGATTATTAAATTATGTATAAAGGTAATGATGATAGGATTAAATACTTCTAGTTTATGAGGGATCATGTTAGACAAGGTGTCGTGCTTGATACCCATAGTGATAATATAACAAATAATAAAGTAATGAAGGCTTATAGTGCCTGTAGAATATTACGAGTGGAATGTAGGCATATTTATTAAATTGTTATTTGTCTAATGACATGTTTGCGATTGGCCTTGATAATAATAATTGATTTACTTGATGACCATATTTGGTTGAGTTTATAAAAATAATTGATTGATTTGATGCTCATAAGAGGCTTAATTGATGATAATTATGACTTATTAAATTAATGCCTATGAAAGGCTTGATTGATAGTAATGGTTGATTAAAGTAATGCCTAACAAAGTCCAAATCAATAATAATACATGAAAGACTTGATCATGAATGACAATGCAATTCAACAGAATGACTTGAATAAAGAAGGCTTGTGATATACTTCTAAATGAAGTTAAAAAGTGAAAGATGATAATATAAAATACTGAAAGTGAAAGACTTGAAATGTGGTTGAGATGGGTGGAGTCAATAAGTTCCACGTGCCATTGAATGATATTTGGTTAAGATGGATGGAGTCAATAAGTCTCATACGATGTACATGTGGTTGAGATAGACGGAGTCCGTAAGTCTCACGTGCTATTGATGTAATTATAACTATAAAGAAATTGATAAAAAGTGATAAAAACGATTGATGAATCCCTTAATTGAATCGATCTCCCAAAGTATATCCATAAAGCTTGCTAATGAGACTTGAATTCTCTTGTTTGGTGGCTGAGATTTGAATTGATTTGCATTTTTTATTTGATTAGTTATCTTTGAAACTAATTGTGTGATTTTCTTGAGAAGGTGAAACTTTGTATTTACTTTTTATGCTTTGTAAGTTGTGTCATTATGCTTCTTGAAATTGGGGCTTAATTAATATATGTGTAGTTTTCTTAATGTCATAAGGGGGTGGTTGATTGTTATCTAATTTAGTGTGACTTAGTTATGATTACTGGGTTGATCCTTTAGATGAGATTAATAGAAGAGGTAATGTGAACAAAAGAATGATACTGACGAGTTAGTAGTAGAACTGTAATTGATGGTGTATACTAATTAGGTTCGTAGATGTTAGTGGTGAAATAGTCTTAATGGTTGAGTTGAGAGAGTGGTTGGAATGTTATAACTTAAAAAGGAAAAAGTGTGTGTTAATAATAAATAACTAAATTATATCCTTTTAGAATGTTATGATTATTCTATTGAATCCATTTTATATTTTCGTGAACTAACCCTGGTCGGTACGTGTGTTTTGTACTGATCTTGCTCTTGCTACATCCTTTTTAGGGTGGAGTATGGATGCAGGTTAGTTTGTAGTTACTAAATGGATGACAACATCCAACACCAACCTCTGCGCTTTATTCATGGAAGATGTTATATTCCTTATTATTGTCTCTCATTTTGTAATAGGTGGTTCTGGTACATGTCTGACCAGGTCTTAGGGGATATATATTGTTATTTTAATTTTTTTTTTGTGAAATATATTTCTTTATATTTTTAATTAAATTGATCAAATTTATATTTATTGTAAGACTTTCGCTTATTAATTATTAGGTAATAAGATATTCTCCAAACTATCCAAGAATAGTGTAGGTACCTACATGATTCACTAATTCAGGTCATGACAAAAGTGAACCCAAAACCAATCATCGGATGGAAAAATCACTTCCCTTCTTCTTTGATTTTTCTAGAGAGACACCTTAGAGTTGTTCTTTTACATGGCTTTCCTCACCTTAAAATGAAGCGTCATCAACTCTTTTTCTCTTTGCTTTGTATTTAAGCTTATAACAAGATCACGAGACAAAGGAATTAAGGTTAAAGGAAATAACGTACTAAACTCACAACACACTTCAAATGGAGCCATGACAATAAGAGAGTAAAGAGACTGATTATATGCAAGCTAAATAAAAAATAAATGATCCTTACAAGAAGTGGGGGGGGGGGGGTCCTCTAATCATATAATGAAGCATGTTCCCAAGATTCATAGTAAATACTTTGGTTTGACTATTTATTTGGGAATGAAGAGAAATAGAATACCAAGTATATTCCATAGACTCTTTAAAAATGGGTAAGAAATTTGGAGTCCCAATCACTAATAATAGTGTGTGGTACTCCATGCAATTTAAGGACATAAATCATTAATAAATATGAAAAACGGAAAGCATCGTCATATTTATGACATGGTATGAAATGAGATATTTTTGAAACCTATTAACCACCACAAAAAGGCTATCATTCCCCTTTTATTTCTTGGAAGTTCCAAAACAAAATTCAGAGAATTATTCATCCAAAGATCAACATATGAGTGGGAAGATGTATACATACATTGGGTTGAGTCTTGGAGTTGAATTGCTTGTACTCTGAATATTGTTCACGAAGCTTCTCCATGTCATGCTTCATCTTTACCCACTAAAATTTCTCAATAAAAAGGTCAAGTGTCTTGGAAATATTAAAATCTCCCATTGTTCCATCACAACAAGCTTTATTGATGAATAATCCCTCTGTGAGCTCATACGTGCTTTATTATTTTGTGAACAATCATGTCATCAACAAATTGGAACCGGTCAACTCACTTCCCTTAATTGAGCTCATAAACGATCTCCTTGAAATCAAAATCCTTAGAATAAGATTTCTTTAAGTTTCCAAAACCCATCATTCTAGAAGTTAAAGGTATTAATAAATATGAATCTATAAAATAAAGTATCCACTTCCACATTCTCCTTACCACTCTTACAAGTGACCACATAAGAGAATATTTCAATGAACACTACATATTTGGCATGTAGTTTGGGTTTTATCTCTCTTACTGCATGACCGGTCTTAATTATTTCAAAACCTGAAGAAAATTTTAAAATATTTGTAAAACAACAGAGTCACCACATAATTTTTTTAAAAAAATAAAAAAAACTTAAAATAAAATTCAATTTTTTAATAATAAAAATAAAAGTTCAGATTTAAAATTTTTTAGTTAAGGACTCAAGTAATACCCTAAGAATGGTTTAGAAGGCACCTTCAAAGTATTTCAAATGGGTTAACCAAATTCTAACTTTTTAAAAAATGTGGCCAACTTTGAAAGTAAATAAAGGTTGATTAAGTTGTTAAATAGGTGAATTTTAACTACATTTACAAATACAACTATTTAGAGGAACCTTGATAATTTTGCAAGAAATGACTAGTTTTAAAAGTCTTTGAAAAAGTAAAGTGACTAGTTTGTTGCAAAATATAAAAATTAATTCAAAAATGTCTTTAAAAATCTTGAAATAAATGGTGTATACTTTTCTAAAAGAAAATATTCCAATTCCGTAACTAAAAGATGGAATTTTCACTTGAAGGAGGAATTGAAGCAAATCCCGTTTTTATCAACTTGAAGTAAAATGGGTCGTTTTACGAGAAAGAAAATCTGTAAAGAGGAATCTTTCTTGTGAAATGAAAAAGTTTTTAAGGGAAAGTTATATGGGTAAAGTACAAAAAACACACCAATATGGAGGTCAATTTCAACTCGTACTACGTGTTTTTAAAATTTCAAATCAGACCACTTTTGATGAACTCGGGATACATATTGATGCGCGGATACATGTTGATGTGCAGATACAAATTACCGTTTGATACATGCTGATGCTCGGGATACATTTATCATTTTAATGCACGATATATATCTAAATGCGTGAGATACATATGGTTATATAATACATAATATACCTAAGATACATTCGTTAATAACAACGGCTAAAAACAAGGATACACTCATCAAATTTATTTAGTTTTATCTGTTTATATGTATCTAACACTAATTTCATATATTTGTGCACAGTTACATGCCTAGAAGAAGAAGAAGGAGAAACACAATTTTATATGTATCTAATATATATGTTCTCATATTAATTAGATGTATCTAACATATATGCATCTCACATTTTATATGTATCTAACATATATGTATCTTGCATAGAATCATGAATCTCTGCATAAAACACATGTTTAGTAGAAAAAAGGAGAATAAATAGTAGAATCAAAGTTCTTAAACATGAAATACAACTCAGATACAACATATATTTAAAGAAAACTCATGATTCGAGCTTCAATTTCATTTGACCCTTAAATCAAACACGTTGTGAGCACGAACTTTACCAACCTATTTCATACACATTTCGTACTCAGACTTCTCAAAAATTGCAACGTATTCCAATAATCAAAAGATAACCAAGGCACAATAAAAAATGTAATAGAAGGTTGTGAGTCCAATTTCAGAAAAAAAAAAGTAAAAGAATTTTATAGTCAAAATCGCCCTTAATATGATTTCACTTTTGTTTCTACAACTTTTATTAAAAGAACCAATTCAAACACCATTTGATAGCAGTAACTATAGTTGCTCCATGCATATCCTAAAAAAGCACTTGAAATGACAGATTTTGGCCACCTAAGATGAAAAAGATCGAGCAAAAAAAGAGGAGAAATGGGAGAGAGTAAACTCAGATTGGGGAAGGTGAAAGATGTATCATGAAAAATAGTGGTAAATGTGGTATGATCTGATATTTTTTAAAAAGTAGTATCGCGCTTTGAAGTAATGGGATGCACCTTATGAGTATTATTTGATTGTCCCAAGTTATATTTTGAAGGAAAATGTCATAAAATAGCTTAAAAAGCCCCTTTTCATTAATAACAGTTCAAAAGGAACTTAGTCTAATAAATAAAAACCTTGCTTTTTACAAACAAATGCACAATTGGGTAAAGTCAAAACATTTATTCAATAAATATTTTCTCTTTTCCAGAAAATTGTCCTTTACCATTAAATAAGAAATCCTTTAGTTCGGATTAGACTATTCTATCTCATGAACAATATAAATATCATTTTTCAAAGACTTTAAAGATTCATTTTTAGGAGGGTTGATCAATAATTCATGTTTATTCCGTTTTACAAGATTAGAGATAAATGAGCGAGGGAAATCAATAACAACAACAACAATAATATACCTAGTATATTACCACAAATTGAGATCTAGAGAGAGGAGAGAGAGCCTTTTTTAATAAACCCTCGACTTACTACAAAAATAGAGTAGAAAAACCATAAATACAAAATAAATAACAAAAGGCATTAGAAATAACATGTAAGAAGCTAGATAACCACAAAATACTGCTATAAACTATTTACTTGAAACACCAAATCTAATAAAAACTCTAGAAACTTACTGCTAAAAGCCAATCACTACAAAATTAAACTAAATAAACGACTACCTACCAACAAAAAACAGATTCTATCCTACTAACCCGAAACCCTAATATGCATCCTCCACATCTTACTATCTAGGACCATGTTCTCAGTAAGCTACAACTGCTCTATGTCATATCTAATCACCTCCCTCTAATATTTCTTCAGTCTACCTCTATCACGCATAAATCCACATATATCCAAACTCTAAAACCTTCACACTAGGACATTTGAGCCCATTCTTATCACATGGTTGAACCACCTCAACCTCTGTCACGACCCGATTTCATGGATCATGATGACACCTACTATATTCCCAACTGGAGAACCAACTCCGTAGTCTGAATCTGAAGTGGAGGACTACTATATCAATTGTGAAAAGCACAAGTATAATAATCAAAAGATAAATAAAATGTGAAAGTTTAACGAATCAAGTAAATACCCAAAACCCGATATCAGTGTCAAACGAACCACTAAGTTGTAATGGCACTTAAGGTTATTTATGATAAATACGCAGTGTCTTGCATACTAGGGTATTTCGGTAGTTGTCCCAAGTCATTTATGACTTGCTGGGACCGATAGTTCGTATCCCTGGCGACTCGATCGAAAATTATCTC
>JBDJHY010704259.1:4226-15803 GCA_039654485.1 Withania somnifera | reverse complement strand
AACAGAGGAAGAAGATGAAGCATGATTGCAAATTCTATTATTGAGATGAGCCATTTATGTACAAATAGGGTCTGGACCAACTTGTCCAGAGATTTGTGTCAAAATGCAAAATGCAAGAAATCTTGGCTAAATGTCATGCCTCACTTTATGGAGGTCATCATGGTGGAGAAAGAATGACATATAAAATATTGCAAGCAGGCTTCTTTTGGCAATCAGTGTTTAAGGATGCAGTTGAATATGTCAATACATGCGACGAGTGTCAAGGCATGGGGTCCATTTCCAAGTGGCATTTGCATAATATTTTTGAAGTAGAAATATTGTATGTGTGGGGTATCGACTACATGGGACCCTTTCCTCCTTCACAAGGGAATCAGTACATCCTTGTTGCAGTCTATTATGTTTCTAAATGGGTGGAGGCTACAGCCTTACCTATGAACGATGCAAAAGGGGTGTTGAAATTCATAAGGAAATAAATATTTATATGATTTGGGACCCCACGAGCTATAATCAGTGATGGAGGATCGCATTTCAAAAATGCTTCGTTCAAGACGTTATTAGGAAGGTATAGGGTAACTCATAAAGTGGGGACTTCTTATCACCCGCAAACTAGCGGGCAAGTGGAGGTATATAATAGAGAGCTTAAACAAATACTCCAAAAGACTGTCAATGCTCAATGAAAGGACTGGGTAGAGAAGCTTGAAGATGCGTTGTGGGCGTATCGCACCGCCTACAAAACCTCTATAGGCACCTCGCCATATAGGTTGGTTTTTGGTAAGGCTTGTCATTTGCCAGTAGAACTGGAACATCGGGCACATTGGGCTGTCAAAAGATTGAACTTTGATCCCAAGGCAGCTTTTATGAAGAGAAACTCACAACTAATTGAGGTGGATGAATTTTGGCTAAATACATATAAGAGTGCTAAGGTGTATAAAGAAAAGACAAAGAGATGGCATGATAAACGGTTAGAGCATAAATTTGAGCTCGGTCAATTGGTATTGTTGTTTAATTTAAGGTTGAGACTATTCCCTGGGAAATTATTCTCCAAATAGATGGGGGGCATTTAAAGTGGTGCAAGTAACAGAGCATGGAGCAGTTGAATTGCAAGATTATAAATCAGATCAAACGTTTTTTTTAAATAAGCATAGGGTGAAATATTATTGGCTTAAGAAAGATCGTGTGGTGTTGACAATCCGGATGGTGGATGCATAAGAGTCATGGGTCGTGCCATGATATTAAATAAGGTGCTTCACGGGAGGCAATCTGTGTGTTAAAAGTATATTTTGTATGTTTTTTAGTGATTTTTAAAACAAGTAATGGAACAACTAGCGTACCAGTACCAAAAGTCATGAATTTACACATCTAATGTAAGTTGAATGATTAATTATGATAAGTACCACGTCGTGATACTTATCATGATCAATCATTGGAATGCTGGAATTCCATCACGATAAGTATCACGATGTGATGTTTATCGTGATCGAATTCTATTTAGTCAGTGTATCATTATGATAAGTATCACATCGTGATGCTTATCATGATGAAACACTGGAATATTAGAGTCCATTATGATAAGTATCACTATATAATGCTTATCATGATCAAATTTTATTTAGTCAGTATTTCATTATGATATGCATCACGTCATGATGCTTATCGTGATGAAGCACTAGAATGCTGGAAATTCCATTATAATAAATATCACGACGTGATGCTTATCGTAATGGAATGCTGGAATCAAAATATTTCTATCACGATAAGCATCACATTGTGATGCTTATCATGATAGAAAATTGTTTCCAGTTTGATTATTTTTTTTAGTCAATTAATTACCCCACCTACCCATTATTTACTTCCCCAATCCATTTTACCTTTACCCCCTATATAAAGGTCTCAAAACCCCCACTTCCCATCATCCACAATCACAAAATCACAAGATGAGCTCGAAGCACAGTTGTTGGACACTCTGAGGAAACCTAAGGATACGTAACATTCAGGCTCCATGGGAAGCATTCCAAGCTCCACTCATACGTATGGTCCCACCGGTTGAATCACAGCCTAATGCAACCGCATTTACTAGAGACATAGTAGTTTCCCCTCTTATGGGTAATGCTAAGTTTGATGTCACAAGTATTATTATGAAATTGTTAAATGTTATAAGGTTTTTTAATGGTTTACAGGAAGAGAATTTAAATCAGTATTTGCTGAACTTTACTAGAGTTTTGCTCAGTATTCACACTACTAAGAGTGCCTCAGGAAGCTAACAGACTTAGATTGTTACCCTTCTCTCTAATAGGGAAAGGAACCACATGGTTGAATGAGTTTCCTGATACTTCTATCCATACTTGGGATGAACTATTGGAAGCCTTTCTTGAGAGGTTCTTTCCACTATCTAAGATGATGATAAAAAGAGATAAGATCCTGACTTTTAAGAAATTTCCTTTTGAGGCATTTTATGAGGCTTGGATAAAGTTCAAGAAGAAGTTGAATAGTGCCTGAATAATGGGCTCATTGATGAAATTCTCCGGTAGACTTTCTACCAAGCTCTAAATTCCATAAACAAGTCTCAAGCAGATAACATTTCTGGAGGCTCAATGACGAGTCTTACTTTTAGGGTAAATATCCAAATACTTAATGATAGGACTAAACCAAACATGTCCTATCAAACTAGGACACTGAGGTGGAATCCAACTACTATTCCCATGCGATGACTACCGAAGAGTGTCGTAGGGAAAAGGAACTTGATCAAAATATGGCTTAACTGAAAACACATATGGATTTTATTATGAAACACCTTATGTATGTCCCTACACAAAGAGTTCAGAATGTCAAGGTTATGCCCAAAAGAAGAAATCCCCAAGGCAAGAGGAGTATTACACTGATGTGGATGAGAAGGACAAGTTCGTGAATCATACTGAGGATTACCCTGACAAGGTAATAAAGGTTGGGACTATTAAAAAGAGAGATGACTACAGAAAAGATGATTATAGAAGGGATGATTTCCATAAAAATGACTATAAGAGAGAAGACTACCGCAAGAATAAAGGGTTATATATGCCTCTAAGGGTAGAGATAATACTATGGGAGAATCCTCTAGAATGAAGGAGATGTTGGAGAAAGTGTTCAAACGGGTAGAGTGTTCAAATTAAGGGATAAAGAAAATATAGAATGACATGTCAATTGTGACGCAATTAGTGGACTCTCATACCATTTCCATTAATAAATTGGAGTAACGGATGGGATAGTTGTCTGCATCTATAACTTTGAGGTAGAGGGGTTCTTTACCTAGTGATACAATTCTCAATCCAAAGAATGATATTCATTGTCTACCCATCACTACTTGGAGAGGGAAATCTTACGATTGATCAACCATTGCAGTTAATAATACTCTGAAGGATGTTGATGTAGAAGTTGATCCTATCAAAAAGAATGAATTGATTAATGCACAAGGGGGAGCTGAGAAAGAAAAGGTTGACAATCAAAAGACTCAAGATGAGCTTGTTGAGATTGATGCATACAAGGGGAAGTAAAAGGAGATCTCAGAGATTTTGATATCAATTATGAGACCTCCTCCACCCTTCCCACGGATCCTAAATGAAAAATTACAAGATGGAAAATTCTACCAATTTATGAGTATGTTGAAGGAATTATCGGTGAATACTCAATTTTGGAGGCTCTAGTACGTGAAGTTTATGAAAGACTTGGTGACTAAAAAGAAGACTGTTAGTTTTGGGCCTACTGATAACTTGCATAGTTGTATTGCAATTGCTTTAAGTTCTCTAGTGCAAAAAAAGGAAGATCCTTTAGCATTCACCATTGGAGTGTTTATTTTTGTAAAGGCATTTTATGATATTATGGCTAGAATTAATCTGATGCCACTAGCTATTTTCAGAAAGTTGGTCTTGGGAGCCCCGATACCCATGAATATATGATTATTGATGGCAGATCGGACAGTGAAGAAGCCAGTTGGGATATGGTATGGTGTGCTAGTAAAGGTGGACATCATATTTTTGGCTAATTTTGTGATTATGGATTGTGAAGTTGACTTTGAGGTGCCTATCAATATAAGGTGACCATTCTTTGCCACGGCCAAAGTACTTGTAGATATAGAAAGAGAAGAGTTGAAATTCAGACTGAATGACAAAGAAGTGAGTTTCAATATCTGCAGATCCATGAAGCAAACTAGATAGATGAGTGTTGTGTCTTCTATTGCCTTCTTTATTGATAATAAGGTATTTCTAAGGAGTGATTTACTGTCGATACTTTGGCTGCAGTGATTATGAATTTTAGTTATAATGAAATTGTTGAATTCAAGGAGGTTGAGTGAGCATTGTATGGTAAGGGAGTTATTCTTACCTATTGAAAAAGTTGGATCTTGATTTGAATAATAGAACAACTCCCCCTACCAAGTCATCGGTTGAAGAACTACCCCTTTTAAAGCTTAAGGCTCTTCCTTCCTGGTATGCTTTCTTAGGAACAATAAATACTTTTAGGTGATCATTGTTGTTGATTTATTGAAGCGTCAAACTAAGGCTTTGTTATATATATTGAGAAGATTAAAGCATGCTATTGGATGGACCATCACAGACATTATCAAGATTTCTCTCGGTATTTGCACTCATAAGATATAGTTGGAGTTGAATTGTATTCCTAACATCGAGCATCCGTGCAGTCTTAATACAAATATGTATGAGGTGGTAAAGCAGGAGATAATAAAGTGGCTTTATGAAGGCATAGTCTACCTAATCAATAATAGTAAGTGGGTGAATCAAGTGCAATGTGTTCCAAAAAAAGCTAGAATCACTATAATTTCCAATGATAAGAATGAGTTGATTCTGATGAGACCTGTTATAGGCTAGAGGATATGCATGGATTATAGAAATATGAATACATGGACATAAAAAAACCATTTCCAATTGTCGTTTATGGATCAGATACTGGATAGACTTGCAGGCAGAGGGTTGTATTATTTTTTTAATGGTTACTCTGTGTATAATCAAATCTCTATTACCCCAAAGTACTAAGAAAAGATGGTTTTTACCTGCCCTTATAGTGCTTTTTCTTTCTTTCGTATGAACTTTGGGTTGTGGAATACTCTAGCAACATTTCAAATGTGTATAATGTCTAATTTTAGTGATATGGTTGAAGATACTATTGATGTTTTACTTGGATGATTTATCTGTAGTAGGTGAATCACTCGATTCATGTTTGGAGCATCTAGCTCATGTTCTACAGATATATGAGGAGTCAAACCTAGTGATAAATTGGGAAAAATATCATTTTATTGTGAAAGAAGGTATTTTCCTTGGGCAAAAAATTTTAGTCAAAGATATTGAGGTTGATCGAGCAAAGATAGAGGTGATTGCGAAGTTGCTCCATTGGTTTTTATGAAGGGAATTCGAATTTTTTTGGGGCATACAGAGTTTTATAGAAGATTTATCAGTTATTTCTATAACATTGCATATCCTTTGTGCAAATTACTTGAGAAATATGTCAAGTTTGTGTTTGATGATGTGTGTCTCAAAGCCTTTGAGTGTCTGAAGAAAAATCTAGTTTTTGCACCTATTATTGTTGCTCCAGATTGGATTCATCTTTTAGAAGTTATGTGTGATACTAGGGGTTTGGTGCTAGGATAAGTACTAGTCTAGAGGCGCAAAAAGACTTTTCATCCTATCAACTATACTAGCAAACCACTTACCCAACACTGAAGAACTATACTGTTACATAGAAAAAGTTGTTGGTTGTCGTGTTTGTATTTGAAAAATTCAAAACCTACTTGGTGAGTACCAAAGTCATAATCCACACAGACCACTCTGCTCTGAGATACCTTATGTCGAAAAAGGATGTGAAGCCCCGATTGATCAGATGGATCTTTCTATTGCAAGAGTTTGATTTTGAGATAATAGATTGTAAAGAAATTGACAATCAGGTAGCAGATAATCTCTGTATACTTAAGACGAAAGAGAAAGTAGTTGATGAGCATGACATGAGAAATTGTTAGCTACTTCACATGAGGTGATATCAAGGTTTTCTAGTTTTGCCAACTCTTTGGCAAGTGATTTAATGTCCGATGATATGAGTTACCATCAAAGGATAAAGTTATTACATAATGTGAAGAGATAGTATTGGGATGAGTCGTACTTGTTTCACATATATGTTGATAATATAATTCGAAGGTGTGTTCCAGAAGTTTAGATGATGAGCATACTTGAGGATTGTCATTCATCCCCTGTGGGGGATATAATGGTGGTATACAGACAAAACATAATATTTTAAAGTGTGGTTACTATTGGCCCGCTATTCACAAAGATGCACTTAAATATACAAGAGCTTGTGATACATGCTAGAGATTCAGTAATGTATCCAAAAGACAAGAGATGCCTCGCAATCCATCCTTGAGGTGGAATTGTTTGATAAGTATAGTGGTAAGTATTGCCGCATTTTTTTCCTAAGTTTTCTTTGTCTATGATTCAAGTTTTCTTCATTACCCAGGGTTTTCTACATCTTCTGCTAAGTATTCCATCCTTTCATGCAGGTGATCCGTGTTTTATCCCCGGTAATGGTGCTAAAATTTAATATTCCCAAACTTAAACCTCAATTAAGAAGTATAAAATAGTCGTTGAGAAATATAGAACCCAATAAAGGTTGGGGTCAACACCCACAGGGAATATGTCAGAGAATACGTCTATTAAAAATTAAGTCAACTAAGAGTTGCTACTTCTGAGGGGGAATAAAAGCAGTAAATAATTCAATACTTGCAGAGTTTGACTATTGATTGGAGTGGTATTAATGGTTTTAGAGAACTAGGGTTGAAATCCCCGTGATTTCATAACTTCCAAGGTATCAGTACTAAATTTTTACCTCGGTGCTTAATATGAAAAATCAAACAAGAAAGATTCACCTAAATGTTTTTCAGTCCTATTAGATGATTATCACTCAGCACTTTTTGATTTTATAGTGTTTACCATACTATTGTCTTATGATTTCAGATTGACTATTCCTGTTACTACTCAAGTCAATAGATGAAGTTTTAAGCTTCAAATAGTTATTGTAAATCTCTTTTCTTGTTTCTACTTCTCTTTCGAGCAAGTTAAACTTAAGGTGAGTTCTAACGTTTGCAACCATTAATAATCAATTATAACAAAGAGATTAACAATACATGCATGCATACTGGTTTTAGAATTACTAGATTTTTAACCTAGATTGTTAATTCATCATGGTTTCCACAACCCTAGTTATGGTGGTTTTATCCAATAATGATCATGGTAATAGCATTAAGAATCTGATGAGAATTCATTAAAATAATACTTACAATCACAAGTAGTAAAATTGAGGAGTAATATAGACAGAATAAATTCAACTAAATCACAAAAAAATATCAAGAGCAATGTAATAATAGTTTCCAAAGTTCTCAAAGTACTCAAAATAATGTAAAAGCGGTAAACCCTAAAACCATAAACTAAGAAAAGTATTTATAGAACAAATAAAACCTAGCTTAGTCAGACTAGAAAAATAGTACCAGCAACTACACCATGAGTCATGAAGTAGTGAACCATGACTCATGGTCCTCAGCATATCACTCGTACAATCACAGCTCTTCCAGAAACCCACGAGTCCTTCCACAATTCGTGGCCTTGAATAGTACATCTCATACAACACCTCTTGTAGCTTAGAACCTTAAATTCAAAAAGTTCTAGAAACCTTCCACGACTGATCAATACGAACCATAAAATAGTATATCATGAGTCATGGAAGGGCCTGGTGGTCCTCAAATAGATTTCCTCAACTTTAGCTTCAATAGTACAATCCATATCACGAACCATACTTCGCCCATCCATGAGTTGTAGTACTGACTTGTGGTTTCACATCTAAACTTCATCAATTTCTTTCAACTCAGAATGATAGATAATATGACTCATACCCCTTCACATTTCTTTTTGTGGTACCAAGTCATGGCCCTATAGATGAATTCCATAAATCTTTGTCTGATCAATATGATTCCTAGTACGAATTGTGGTTAGCCATAGTACAATTTTTGGTCCAATTCATGCAAACCCATATTGAGCAATTCATTCTTCTGTCTTCTCATTACGAGCATCATCATGATTCATGGTGATTAACTCCATGACTCGTACTATCTCGTGACTCCAAACTTAGGTAATTTCCACTAATTTTTCTTATATAGCTCCCACTTTGGCTCTGAATACTTCTCCTGCTAAATTAACACACAAACACATCATATCCATATAAACATTCTTAAGAATATAAAATAACTTCTCGTTATAAGAATCAACAGTTCCTTCAACTCACATCACATCAATATTCTCTCATTGCTATTTATTATTTTTATTCTCCCTCGGAAGTAGCAACTCTTAGCTAACTTAACTTCTAGTAGACATATTTCCTGCCATATTTCCTATGGGATCGAGCCAAACCTCTGTTGGGCTATATATTTGTTTTATGTGTAGGGCATTAATTTTATTGGGCCGTTTGTGAGTTCTTTTGGGATGAAGTATATTTTGGTAGTTGTTGACTATCTTTCAGAGTGGGTGGAGAGAAGTTGCACTTCCAAACAATAAAGGTAAGAGTGTCATAATGCTTTTGAAAAATGATATCTTTACCCGTTTTGGTACCCCAAGAGAAATCATAAGTGATGGTGGGTCGTACTTTTTGAATTGGTTATTCAGTGCTTTTCTTTCTAAATATGGTGTAAAACATAATGTGGCAACACCTTATCATCCTCATACAATCGAGTAAGTAGAGGTATCTAACCAAGATATCAAGACCATCCTTTCCTAGATTGTGAACACAAATTGAACTAATTGGTCAAGGAAGCTTGATAATGCTCTATGGGAATACCGAACTGTATATAAAAGCCTAATAGGTCTGTCTCTGAATCATCTTGTGTATGGTAAAGCATGTCACTTGCCAGTTGAACTTGAACATAAGGCCTTGTGGGCCCTAAAGAAGCTAAATCATGACTGGAATAAGGCCTCTAACTTGAGGCTAGATCGTCTCTATGAGATGGACGAGTTTCGCCTCGCAGCCTATGAGAGTGTAGTATTGTACAAGGAGAGGATGAAGATGTTCGATGACTAGAAGAGAGAAAAGAGAGATCTCATCCTAGGTAACATGGTATTTCTATTCAATTTACGACTTTTTTTCTAGGTAAATTAAAGTCTAGATGGCTTCGACCATTCAAAATGGTACAAGTATTCTTACATGGGGCCGTTGAATTAGAAGGGAATAGAGGAAATCGATTCAAGGTTAATGGGCATCATGTGAAGTATTATTTGGGATCTTATGAAGAAGTCAAGAAAGGGTGAATACATCTATCTCGATGAAGCCTAAGTAGTTGAGGTAGACACGCTGTGCCGCGATATTAAATCAGACACTGCTTTTGAGGCAACTCAATATTACATGTGTAAAATGTAAAACTTTATTATTTTTATAGATCATAGTTTTTTCAATGTGTGTAGGTGTGAAAAGTCCTGGAAAAAAGAAAAAAGAATATAAAACTATAAGTAAGGTACCATGATTCAATAGCACGAGTTGTACAGTAACACATCATGACTCGTGGTCCTCGTCATAGTTATCAGACAAAAGGGTGAAAGTGAAGGGGCCACTCTATGATTGATCCCACATGGAATTCAATTCCATGACTCATGGTTCTAATAGTGATGGTGGCCCCCCAATAAATGATTTTCAATTAAAGTCCCACGATCACACAGTATGACTCCATGAGATGCACTCTACGAGTAGTAGTGTATAGTCGTGGAGACCAAGGAACCAAAGGCCAACCAAACTCCATGAGGCATGCCACTTTTAAAATCCCTATATGTAATCATGTATACCATGACTCATGGAGTTCAACACCACGAGTCGTGGTTCTTCTCCTTGAAACCTAGGACGTACAAGTTTTATAGATTAATGCTAACCCAGCCTGGTTCCAAATTTAAAAAAAATGTTCAAAAGGGTTTATACCGATGGAATTGGGTACCACTTCACAAATCAAAGTACCTAAATTTCTAATTCCCTATATTCCCTCCACCATTCTCTCCTTTTAACAGATACACAACATTAAAAGTACCCACAATCATCCCCCATATCTCATCCAATCACCATCTTTATTTTCTCAACTTCCACTTACTGTACTTAGCCAATCAAGTTTTCTTTGACTGTGATTCAAGTTTTCTTCTTCACCTAGGGCTTTCTACATCTTCTAGTAAGTTGGTTCTCAAATTTCTTCATCAACTATGAGTATCTTCTTTCCTGATTAGAAGTATGACAATTGGTATCCATTCCTATGGGTGTAAGGTTCTTAAGGTCTTGTTGTTTTTAATAGAATATGGGTTTGAACTTGTTGTTGATTTCAAATACTTATGGTGTGAATTGGGTTATTGAGCACTGAGTTGAAAAAATTTTGTGTTATGTTCTCCGTTTTGGGTACTTTTACCCTCTAAGGTTTTGGGCATTACAGATTTATCGCACTTTGAGTATTATTTTGCCTGCTATCTCTTGATATCACTTAGAATGTGATGTGGTCAAAGTCTGAGTATCCTGGTGTGTGACTGGTTGATTAACGAGAAGGTTTACATTTTTATGCCGACTCTAATGATTGTACTTGTTTGTTGGTAAGCTATGAAATTGTAGCTCAGTGACTTCAATTGACATTGGGATTTACAACTCCTGGAAGCAGTTTAAAGAGTTATAAACCCAACGTCAAGTGAAATTAACAAGTTACAAAAAAAATTATGAGAGTTAAATTGACAGGACAAGGATCACGATTAATCTCGTGACTTGTAGTTTCTCATTCCAAAGTCGTGGTATCAATCGTGGTCTCTGTCCCAGTTGTAACAACCAGATCATAATGTACGAATGACTGCATGACTTGTACTTTCTCATAGTACGACTCATCCATTTAGTTGTATTGATTGCTGGACTTATTATCTCACTGTGTTATCATCACGAGTCCTACCATGACTCATAGTTTACCAAACCATGAGTCATAGTTGGACTCAACTGATCAAGATGAATTTGTAATTCCTTGGATAAACATCAAGATTTCCATCATGAGTCGTGGTACACCACTCCAGGACCCGTAGTACCTCTCGTACTCTTCTTATTGCACACCATGATTTCTCTCATGAGTCGTGGTGTCTTCCATACTGTACTTACTGCACACTTGTAGTAACTCTCCAGTTTTGATTTTTTTGTTTTCTTTTAGTTCTTAGTTCGTTTGTTCCTTATTTTGTTTCTCCTATTAGTTTTGTTTTTCTTTTCGTGTGTTGGATACTAACATCGATGCCTCGGGTACTATGCTATAAAATAAATGCCAAAGAAAGGTGGAAAGGGCCAAGTACAGGGATACCAATGCCAGTTAGTGGATGAACCTGGGGATACCACTGAGTTAGATATTGCTAGTGGGTCCTAGGAAGTTTATTCACCAAAGTCAGGGCTGCAGCCTTGTCATGCAAGGTTGCGGGCACAAAAATAAGCTACAGCCCAGTCTCCTACCTCCCAGTTTGATGAAGAGGGTGAATCTTCAAAACCCAGCGATGATGAAGCTAGTTCATAAAA
>JBDJHY010704150.1:0-15803 GCA_039654485.1 Withania somnifera | reverse complement strand
ATTCGGAGACAGATGGATATTGTATTTGATCACTTTTGTCGTCTGTATATTAGCGGTTCTTATGACATTGACATCGGGTTTTGGGAACTTATATTACATCTTATTGTTTTCCGCATATACTGTAGTAGTCCTCCGCTTCGGTTACGGACTATAGGGTTTGGTTCTCCTATTGGGTGGATAGTAGGTGCCATCATGATTCCGAGAAATCGGGTCGTGACAGCTACTTTGGTTGCGTGACTTTTTTTTATAGGGTGACTTGAGTCAGCTTGACCTACTTGACTTAGCGGTTAGAGTATCACTTTCATACGGCGAGAGTCATTGGTTTAACTTTTTCCTCTAGGTAGTGGAGAGAAACTTATTTTCTTGAATTACGTAGTGAGGTTTTCAAGATAATCATGGTATGTCAAATCGAACTGTTGGTTACCTATTATAGGATCCCTAGTAAATCCAATTGTTTGATGGCTCCTATTATTTGTGAGCAATATCCCCTACACGTTATCTTTGGGCGTTTTACTCTCTTTTAAAGAGATGACTATTCAAAGTGATGACTATTCAGATGTACGTGCTTTGTGTGTTTTGACTCACTTATTGTAGTGTACGTGGTTTGAATTTTACTCTATTATTTTTTATGACTTATTGTAGGTGACAATACGAGTCGAGCTAATGCTAATCTTGGAAATATGAATGCTATCCTAAATCCAACCCCAATAATAATCTAAATATTGATCCATAGCTAGGGTTGAGATTGAACTTGATGCTTTATCTAAAGCAATCAGGTTTTCTCTTACGAAATAAAATATTGTGTTGCATGTGACAAGTACTATGTTGCAGATGAAAAGACTATTTAGAGGTGTAGCACATGAGGATGCATACAATTATTTGAGGCATTTTGGTAAGGTGTGTGTTCCATTCAACATTTCTAACATCAGACACGAGTTTTTTAAAATGTGCTCTTTACCCTTTTTTCTAATAGGATAGGCAATGATTTGGTTGAGTGAACTGCCAAGAGGTTGTATTACAACTTGGGGTGAATTTCATGATACATTTCTTGAGAGATTATTTTGACCTTTTCCTGTGATGCAACTCAGGGATACTAATAACCAATTGTAGACAGGCTATTAATGAACCATTGCATGAAGCATGGATACGTTTGAATAAGATTTTGTTGACGTGTTCAACTCATGGGCTTCCAGACATTGTTCTTTTACAAACATTCTATAGTGGTCTGTCCCACCAAGTAAAGAAGTTTCCAACAACTTATATGGAGGGTCGATAATGAGCGAACCCTTGATTTTGGTCAAAATGTTTCTTGATCAAATGACTAAGAATAACTGATCGAGACACACTCAAGATGTTAAGGTGTAAAAGGGAGCACCCTTCTCATCTTATAATGTTGCACTGATTCATAAAGAAGAAGAGAGGGATGAAAATATGGACAAGATGATGAATCTGATTGACCCGTACATTAACAAAGCATGTGATAAGAGCTGGGACCAAGAGTGTAAAGGTCGTAGAAGTTATGGTAGCCCTGCCTATCAATGGTAATATAGGAATTAAGGTTGGTCTATAATTTCAACCATGGTAAGAATAGAGATGAGCTGTACAGGGATTGGAAGGAGCAAAGATATTAAACTAATGGATAATTCCCACCAAATGAAAGGGTAAAAATTCATGAGTTTGAGGGTTACTAAAACTCAAAAGATGAGGATATACTCACCAGAATTCCTGAGAAAGTTGATGCTACTAATAAGGATATAAGGGCTATAAAAGAAGATATGTCATATATGAGAAAGATGGTCTTCTTATTCAGCAACCATCAAGCAAATAGAGGCTAAGATAGGGCACCTATAAGCACAATTGAACCAAGAAAAAAAGGGTTTCTCCCTAGTGATACAATAAACAAATAAAGAATGATCATCACTACTCAACCATCACCACTCGAAGTGAGAAGGCACTAGCAGGTAGAGATAAAGTGATTGCCAATAGTTGAAAGAGAGTGGCAGTTGAAAAACCAAGGAGCCTGAGAAAGTGACAGAGGTTGTTGAACCTCCAATTATGAACATATTGATCCACTTATAGACGAAAAGAATATGTCTACCCCTAATAGAGAAAGCAAAAAGGGAGTAAGCCATGTACTGAGGTGGGACAAAAGTCAACTCCTCCCAAGCCACTTCCTATTTTTAAGCCATTATTTTCTCCAAGGTAGAAGAGGAAGAAGAAGAAGGATGAAGAGGTGTAATTTAAAAAATTTATGTCAATGTTCAACTTCCTATTAATCAACATCCCCCTTGTTGATGCATTGCTGTAGATGCATGTGTATGATAAGTTTATAAAGGACTTGGAGAAGAGGAGTCTAGATTTGAGAATATTGAAGTCTCTCATCATTTTAGTGAAATCATGAATAACTCCTAGTTGGTTAAAATAGAGGATCTTGGAGCATTCATTATACCATGCACAATTATAGTATACGAGTTTTCTAAGACCCTGTGTGACCTAGGGAAAAGTATAAACCTCATTCCATTAGATTTTTTTTCCATAGATTGGGGCTTCAAAAACTCAAACCCACTACTATGAGGTTACTTATGGCTGACTAGTCAATTAAAAGGCTGAAAGGTATTCTCTATGATACAATTATGAAGGCAGTGAAGTTTATCTACCCAAAAGACTTTGTGATTCTAGATTATGAGGTGGATGTTGAGGTTACAATTATTCTAGGAAGACCATTCCTAGCTATATGAATAACATTAGTGGATGTCAAAAAGGAAGAGATGACATTCTAAGTAAATGATGAAGTGGTCATTTTTAATGTTTGTAGATCTATGAAGCAACGTCATGATTGGAAGGTGTTATTATTAATTGATATGATTGACCATGAGGTAGCTAAGGTAAATAAGGTACAGATCTTGGGAGAGTCACTAGCTGTAGTTCTCCTAAACTATGACTATGATGAGGTTTTATATATTAATGAGGTGGTAGTTTAGTGCATGGGTTGGGAACCTATCCTAGGAAACCAAAAATATTAGATTTGGACTTGAAAAATCATTAGAGTCCTCTAGACAAACCATCCGCAAAAGAGCCTCCACAGCTAGAGCTCAAGGCTCTCCCTGTTCACCTGCAGTATGCTTTTTCTAGGAGAAAATTATACACTGTCGATTATTGTGGCTATATATTTGATAAAAGGTTAGATTGAGGCCCTTACTTCAGTATTTAAGAGGTTCATTAAATTAATTTAATGGACTATGGAAGATATCATAGGGATTCCGCCAGGTATTTGTAACCATAAGATTCTACTAGAGCCTGAAAGCACGCCTAGTGTTGAGCACCAGGGAAGATTAAATAATATTGGTAGGTGTTATGAGTGATTGATATGATTGACCATGAGGTAGCTAAGGTAAATGAGATACAGAGCCTGGGATTGTAACTGGTTGTAGTTCTCCTAAACTGTAACTATGATGAGGTGGTAATTGTAGTGCATGGGTTAGAAACCTATCCTAAGAACCCAAAAAAATAGATTTGGACTTGAAAAATCATCAGATTTCTCCAGATAAACCATCCGCAGAGGAGCCTCCATAGCTAGATCTCAAGGCTCTCCCTGTTCAGCTGCAGTATGCTTTTTTGGGAGAAAATTATAAACTACTGATTATTATGGTTGTATATTTGATAAGGGTAGATTGAGGCCCTTACTTCAGTATTGAGGAGGTTCATCAAATCAATTGAGTGGACCATGGTAGATATCATAGGGATTCCGCTAGGTATTTGTACCCATAAAATCCTACTAGAACCTGAAAGAAAGCCTAGTGTTGAGGACAAGCAAGGATTAAATGAGCCTATGCAAGAAGTTGTAAAGAAGGAGATCATTAACTAGTTGGACGTTGAAGTGGTCTACCCCATATCTAACAATAAATGTGTTTGTCCAATAAAATATTTCAAAAAAGGGGAGGTATTACTGTATTCTTGAATAATAAGAAGGAATGGTTCATTGTAGTCAGTCATAAGGTGGCGTGTGTGTATGGACTATCACAAGCTGAATAGGAGCACCAAGAAAGACCATTTCTTGAGTCTCTTCATGGATCAAATATTAGATAGGTTGGTTGCTTGTGGTTTGTATTGTTTTTTGGATGGATATTCTTAGTACAATCATATTTCCATTGCTCTAGAAGACTAGGATAAAACCACCTTTACCTGTCCCTATGAAATATTTGCATTAAGGAGAATTCCCTTTGGATTGCCTAATGCACTTGCGAATTTTCATAGGTGTATGTTGGAAATCTTCTCGGACATGGTGGAGGACACTATAGAAGTATTTATAGATGATTTTTAGGTGGTTGGTGACTCCTTTGATTAATGCTTAGAACACTTACAAATGGCCTTGGGTGGAGAACAATCTGTTTTAAATTTAGAGAAATATCACATTATAGTGACAGAAATGATAGTGTTGGGTCACAAGATTTCAGAAAGAGGGATTCAAGGTGATCAAGCTAAGATTCAAGTGATTGCTAAACTTCTGCCTTCAATGTTAGTAAAGGGGTTTAGAGTTTCTCAGGTTATACCGATTTCGTACCGGTGATTTATAAAAAGACTTTTCAAAGATGGTGCTTCCCTTATGTAAACTTATGTATAATGATACCAAGTTTTTTTTTTATGAAATGTGTCTGGATGCCTTCAATACATTGAAGGAGAAGTTGACTACTACTCCCATTAGTATGCCTCCAGATTGGACTAAACTGTTTGAACTTATGTGCGATGCGGGTGGGCTTGCATTGGGAGCAGTATTAGGATATAAAAGAGAACTTATTCCATCATGTGTACTATGCAGTAATACGATGAACACTGCCCAGAAGCTACAGTGACTGAGTAAGAATTTTTGGCAGTGGTCTTTGCATTTGAGAAATTTTAGGAATGCCTTCTTGGTATGAAAGTGGTTGTTGACATAGACCATGTGACTATACTCTAATAAATGGAAAATAAAGAGGATAAACTTAGATTGATATGGTTGATATTCTTCCTTCAAGAGTTTCAATTTGAAATCTAGGATAGGAAAGGATGCAAAAACCAAGTGGCAGACTACTTGTCCCACTTGGATCAAAATATCATAGCTGATGATTCCCATGAAATTAATGACAAATTTCTAGATGAGAATGCAATGATGGTAACTAGGGATACAGCCCCATGGTATGTCGACCTCACTAATTTCATCTTGTTTGAGGTGCTTTATGATGGGATAAATTTCCATCAAAAGGAGTGGTTCTTTCATGAGGCACTATTATTGGGATGAAACTTACTTGTTTAGGGAATGTGTAGATGACATTATCCATGTGTGTTCAGTAGATTGAGATGCAAAATATTTTTAAAACTTGTCACTTTTCACCATGAAGGACTTAGGACTGCGCTCAAGGTGCTACAAAGTGGCTACTATTGTCTTTATCTCCACAATTATGTGCATAACTTGGTGAAATCATATCACCAGTGCTAATTTCGAGGAGGAATTACTAGGAGACACAAGATGCCCATGAGGCCCATACTAGAGGTTGAGCTATTTCGTGTATGAGGACTGGATTTCATGGGTTTTTTTTGTTATCTCATATGGAAACAAGTATATCCTAGTGGATGTGGACCATGTGTTCAAATAGGTGGAAGTTGTCTCTCTCCTTAATAATTATGGGAGAAGTTTTAGCCAGTTCTTAAAAAGAATAATGTTTAATAGATTTGGGACTCCCCAAGCCATTGTCGGTGATGAGGGTAGTCACTTTTTCAATAAATTATTCAGTATGCTGTTAAAAAAATATAGACTAATGTACAAGGTCACAACATTAAACCATCCACAAGCAAGTGGACAAGAAGAAGTGTCCAACTAGAGATCAACGAGACCTTATTTAAGACAGTGAATGCTAGTCGTACCGACTAGGCACGTAATTTGGATAATGCTTTATACTCCTACCACACTACTTTCCAGACACCTATAAAGGATGTCTCTCTACTGTGTATGGAGAGTCATTTCATCTACCAGTTGAGCTGAACACAAAGTATTGTGGAAATCCAAAATGATAAATTTTCAATGGGAAGAAGCCATAAGAGTGTAAATAGGTGAATTACATGAGCTAGATGATTTATGATTAAGATCTTATGAAAGATCATCTCTCTACAAGGAGATGATGAAAAGATGGCATGATGCCAAAATTTTGAAAAGGGAAATACTGGTAGGAAATGATGTGATATTATTCAACTCAAGGTTGAGAGTCTTCCTCCAAAGTTGAAATCTAAATGGTTGGGACCATTCAATGTGTCCAAGGTCCACCCAAGTGGGGATGTGGAATTGGAAATCAGTGATGGAAGCAAGTTCCTAGTAAATGTCCAAAGGTTGAAGCATTACTTAGTGGATCGCCCAAGGGTTACAATGATCAAAGTTAGTACCTCGATGAAGCATAAGTGATAAAATAAGTTTCATGTTGTTCCGCGACTATAACTAAGGCACTTCTTAGGAGTCAACCCTAGTGTTATATTTTTTACTTTAGTTTTTTTCTATTTAATTTGGTTTGAATTTTTCTGATAGTGTGTTAAGTGTGAAGGGAAACTGGAGTATAAATAAGAAACTAGAAAATTCTGCGATGCGTGAAATAGGATGACGAACCACCTAAAACACATCAGAGACATGTCAAATTTACAAAAGGCTAGCCAAATATACAACACATCAAAGTGAGAAAACTGGTAAATTTTATGATGTTATGTAACCTTTGCATTTCCATGCAGAACCTGTCTGCGATACACAAATTGTGCATATGGCATCGCAGAAATTACAACTAATAAAAGCAAGTTACTGGAACATTCTGCAATATACTTCATGGATGTTGATATGCTGACTTGTTTCGCTATGCAAGGACGCAAAATGTGCACATAACTGAGAAAAATTGGCAGTCATGACCGGTTATAAGACTTGGGCTTGATGGTTTGAATTCTAAAAATGCCCATCTTCAGTAACCAATTACTTTGCATTATAAATTCACCACATAACAACTTTAATTTATCACTAATTCCTCACCCCACAAATTCTATCTATAAAAGCATTCAAGTCCTTATTTTTCTTCTTGTCTAGCATATTATCATAAAATTAGATAATTTTTTAATTCTCTCCTATAGTGAAGCATGATAACTAGAATAGGGAAATCCCCATGAGTTTAATTATGATATTAAGTTGATTTCATGCTTGTATTTGTTAGAGAAAAAAAGGGGAGGGGGAGTCTAAGTACCCTCCACTTCTTAATCAATTGATTGTGAAATAACAAGGGGGAAGTCTAAATACCCTGTGTGTAATAAGCAATTGTTAAATAGCGAGGGGGGAATCTAAGTGCTCCCTCTGTACTAAGTTGATGGTTGAATGAAAAGGGGGAAGTCTTGAGTAACCTAATTATTAGATAATTGATTTATATATGTGAATCCTACTGTCCTTTTGGTGAAATATGGTTTTGGTTGGTGCATAATAGTTATGGGTTAATGTTTCTATCATGTGTTTTCATATAAAAGATTGGAAATTGGTTGTTCTTGTTGTTTAATTTAAAGAAACATTCAAAATAGAGAAAACACTACATATTGCAAGATCCTCGATGCTAAATGTAGATTCCGTGATGCACAGAACAAGTTCATCCATCACAAAATCTAAATATGCATCATTGAAACTAACAGTGCACTTCGTAGGGTTGAGTCGCAAATTTTTCAGCATTCAAAAATCGATGCCTATGTCGTAGAATAGGTCTGAGATGTGCAAAAACATGTTCCTAATGCAACTGGAAGTTTTCTATTTCAAGGTA
Organism: Withania somnifera; assembly: GCA_039654485.1. Taxonomy (NCBI): domain Eukaryota; kingdom Viridiplantae; phylum Streptophyta; class Magnoliopsida; order Solanales; family Solanaceae; genus Withania; species Withania somnifera. The sequence continues at coordinate 8,001 of JBDJHY010704150.1, read as the reverse complement.
TTAACTCTTGTTCTTGAATGATATGTAGGTATGGGTCGTAAACATGGTGTATCTAAGAATAAACTCCATGAAATAACACTACCACCATTACCACAATCATCAGATCATGAATTCAAAGAGCTCAAACAATCTGAAGAAGAGGAGGAAAGGGTACCAAGTCTGGTCCACCATCCTATTGAGGGAAGTGAGCCTGCATTGCTTAAGTGGAAATATAAGGAGGAGTGTGTGAGGAAAAAAGCTAACTAGTATTTGAACTGGTTGATGAGAGAGGACAATCATAGAAGAAAAAGGGATGTGTTTTGAAGGTTTGGTAGGGCAGTACACATGCATACGTGATACTATTGAGCATTATAAGTTTGGATGCTATACCACGAGATTGTCCATATATTTCCTCATAGTGGTTCGACATTTTTACAAAGCCTATAGACAGCGGTGTCTTAAGGAGAAAAGAGGGAACAAATAATATATTTTTTGGTTGTCAAGTGTAGAGATGTTGATGTACCATGAGACAATGAGGTTGTAAACGCAGTGGTTGGATGCAACTATGATCACACACACTATTATAATTCTAGGATAAAGAAGGATCTAGACCATCAGGGAGGGTGGTTGGCCCCTCTGTTGAGTGATGGTATGCCTCCATGGATTGATCCTGGAATGAAAATACTGAATGCAGATTGAATCATGGTGTCTAGATATTGGCTCAACTTGGTAATGAGTAACCTCATCCCTGCATTCATGAGACTGTTCTGACACATCATAAAACACTATTATTTTTTTATTTGGTGGTTGGTAAGTAACTAAATACTAGCATTATCATCTAGCTAATGATGCCATGAGAGCACATCAGGCCAAAAATTGTCTTCCCTATCTAGTGTTGGTTACAGAGTTATGTAGATGAGCTGGAGTGAAGTTCAACAGTTCGGGTGTTGAGAGAAGGGCCTGGATCATGGTGGATGTTTTATAGATTGTAGCCAAATCTAGACAGGCACAGGAAAGGCCATGAGTACCATATGTAGTGGATCCAGCAAGCATAAATACTGGTGCTACAAGGGAAACTACAGGAGTCACACCTTCTCATCCACACCCATCTCCGCAGGCCCTAATTTTTTCTTCTACTGGACTAGCTATATCACAGACGACCGTGCTACACATTGGTCAGTTAGCACAAAGTGCCAATCACAGGATTTAATACTTATAGAGAGGACTTCAAAGTTAGAGTATAGATTCTGTTTTAAGGTAGAGATAGCCAAACGATGGGCCACGACCCTAATTATTAAGGAACAACAAAAGTTTTGTGACCTTTTCTCTACTTATGGTCATCAGATGGATGAGTTTAGGGTAAAGCTTCACTAGATTATAGAGCATAGGAAGGATAGTACTAATAAGGCTGTTGGTGACCTATAAGAGATAGTGACTAAGATAAAAGAAGAGCACACAACCTTGACATTGCTATAGTACCTATTTTCTAAGCCTGACACACAACCACCTATAACCGTCCCTATTTTAGGTATTCCTAGTATCTTTTCTTCTGTCCCTACTACTTATACTGTAGAGGCTGTTGCTACTACTACTGTAGTTGAGGAGGTTGATCCTATAAACTATAGGGAGGATGAACCTAAAGATGTAGATTTGTACTAAGGAGGATGATGACGAGTTTAATTATGATCTGACTACCGAGGGTCAGACCGATGATAACTACACCAAGCTAGCATATTTGAATTTACCATAACAATAGATGATTGAGAGAAACTCACAATAGGAGACTCTTTGCAAGTCGATTCTGGAGACATCCTATATAGGCACCAGAAAACCAAAAGACATCGAGACCTCGAAGATGAGATCCACGACTAGATCACGTCAGAGGGGCTTCTTACTCTTTGTGTTTTAATTTTCTCTATTGATATTGAGGACAATGTCTTGTTGCTATAAGAGTTATTTTTGCATATTTTATTTATTTATGGGATGTAGTTATTTTACATGCTGTTATTCATTTATGGGCTATTGTTGGTTCGTACCAAGCTGATTTCATTATAGTTATGTGGATGGTTTTGTTTGTTTATCTTTTGTATCATTTATTTCTTTTTTTTTTATTTGTGGTTGATTCTTATTTACCTAAGTTCACTCTTTATTTTTGTTTATCGGTAAAAGATGATTCTTGAAGCATTGTGTTATGAATACTAGTGTCTTCCATTGCCTATGATGTTCTAGGATAGTAGTTGTGCAGTGAATATGGTAGATTTTGTACTGTCAGTTGTTGTTGATGCTTTAGTAAATGCATTATGCAGTGATTTTTCTTGAATGGATTTTGTGATGGAGGAAACCTAGAACTTTCTTGGTTGCTATATTTTTACCGAAGTAGGTGAAATTGGAGAAATAAATATAGGCCTCGATTTAAGAGTCACCCTCTTTTCCCTGTTAACCTACCCATGGTGAGTGGAGTAACCTATATTGGACTAGTTAAGCCTTGAACTGTTCTTTGAAAGCCGATTACAAGCCTTATCCCTATCTTCATAATACCCTAGATGAATGAAAATCATCTTGAAGTGCTTAGCGAGTTCTATACGCAACTTAGTCTTAACATCTAAGTAGGGGGTGTGTCTAGGTGGGATGTGTTAATTTTCTCTATTAATATTGAGGACAATGTATTCTAGTATAAAAAATCATCGTTGTGAGAGTGAGTGCTTGCCTCAGTAATCCCTTATGTGATAATGTTTTATTTTGTGAAAAAGGGACTTCTCTTCTATGAGGGCATGTTACTTAAATGCATCATACTATTTGATGGGTGTTGCTTGATCTCTATAAGCCCCATCACTTCTTACAAACAAGCTTAGTCAATGGTTGAACCTTGTCATTCAGGGCTTTAGTGTTGAAAATATTCAACTTTGATAAGTTTCATATGGGTGGACTAATGTTTGAATTTTGATGTTAGTTCTGAAATTGTCTGACAGTACTCCTCATAGTCTTTAATGTTGATGGTTGGTTTTGATTTACTCGAGGATGAACAAAAGTTTACGTTGAGGGTGTTGATGAGCCATCATATTACCACTCACTAAGCCTACTCCGGGATACAAATTGATTTCCTCAATGTCTTCTTGATTGAGTTTTAACTTTATTTTGTGATAATTTAGAAGGAATACAATCTAGACCTGATACATGATGAACAAGTACAAAAGAGGGACAACACTTAAAAATGGAGCAAAAAAAAGATAAAAGTTTAAGCTTCTTATTCAGCATACCGCACAATGCGCAAATGGTATCGCTGATCAAGTCTGCGTATCACAGAAAATACAAGACCACCGTTTAAACTAATAGTAAAAAAAAAGGAAAAGTAGATGAAAATTCCACAATGGGAACGTTAATTCCATGAATCACAAATCTGACATGTGATACAAAAAAGACATCGCTAAGATTACCAAAAATGGATGAAAGTAAGCTCCAAATTCCACGATCAAGGTTGTAACTTCCGTACATTGCAAAATATGTTTGTGGTCACAAGAAGAATCATCAAAATCTGCAGGATGAATTATGTTAATTTTACAATGAAAAAGTGAACACTACCACGATCCGTGTATTGCAGATCTTATCAGTAATCCAGAGTGTCAATTCAGCGCATCATAGATTTGCTCTGTATTGCAAATGACTCCGTTGATGCTCTTTCAAGGAAAGTTTGTTTTAGAGTTATCTTCAAGTTATGTCAGATATTAAATGCCAGAAACTGAGTAGTTATGATACCATGAAGTTTTTCTTGATAGTTTTTTATATTTTGAAGCTAGGGTTTTAGTTTTACTCATTCTTTGACAAGAAACTCTTGTAATTCTTTTGGTGCATAGACACAAAAGAAGACCAATGTTCATGGTAGTTTTCATGGTTTTAATACTATTAATTTTCTATTATTTATGAGTATATAAATGTACTTGGTCGGGGGTGTGTTGTACCGGGGTGAACTTGAATACTTTTGTAATGATAGATTGTTAATAGTAATAACTTGTTAGTGTGGGTTCAATGACTTCTCCATGTTTTATGGGTAGAGATTGCAAACTCTAATGGTGCTTAGATTTATCTTATGGATTGAAATATAGTATTAAAAAATGGCGAGATGAGGTCAGTAATAATTTGGTTCCTAACCATCTAATAATTAATTCTAGAAATAGAAATAACTAGTTGAAACGCAAGGTTGGTAAGAGTAAGAGCATGATAAGTTTCTGAATAAGAACCCTAAGTGCTGAAACATGTTACTTAGCTGAAAGGGAAATAATATTGGCATTAACCTAGTTTAACCACTTAGTAAATTATGAGTTAGCAATCAAAATCACTACCATGTATGCTTAACTCCAGATGTTGCACACCCCTAAGCCTCCTTCTTATTATTAATAACTTGAAAGAGAATCTTCTAGTTTGATAACAAAACTTTTAATAACAAAACTTTCCCAATAGTAATAATCCTTTACTTTTTATACAATTTTCTCCCTCATTTATTTCTTCTTTAATTATAACCATAGATACAACTTGTAGTAATTCCTTACACTCTAGTGATGTAGAAATTAGTTTCTTGTGCATTTGACCCCGACCTTAGTTGGGCAATTATATTGCCAGCGATTGCCTATACCTTCTAGGGCATTGCTGAGCATTATCAAACCAACTTGAGATAAGGGAAACAAATGGCTTAGAATTGCCTTTCCTTACCTCCCAATCCCTATAGGAAGCCTTGAATGCCTTATATGTATATTCTAAAATAAAGAAAGGACATTTTTTTTTGTATAGGGAAAGATTTTGACAAGTAGGACATGGGAAGTTAATGGTTTTGAAACTTCAAACCACATAACAACATTCATACTAAAAATAGTCTCACCTTAAAGGCTTCAGGACTGAATTAAGGAAAGAAAAGGCAACATGAACACTAAATACAACACTTACAACCAAACAACTAGGTAAAATCAATCATCAAGGTTTGCTAAAATAAAATATTAGAACCACACACAACTTACTAGGAAATGACAACCTCTGAACCATAAATAACACAGATAAACACCTCAAAGAGATAAATAGGAATAAAAATAGCATCCTATAACCATTATCTGCCAATTTTATCATCAAATCAAAGAAACACTAATAAATAAATCAAAGACACCACTTTTTATAATATACTCTAACATACAATATTTTAACAAGATAATATCAAGGAAATAAGTTAAATCGACCAGTAAAAATGCAACAGGAAGTAGGATATCTTTTGGGATGCAGGAATCAAGCCAAAGACTGGAAATTAAACCTGAAAATACTCAGAAACCAGCTAAATTTCTCGAGCCTACAAGATCCCCTTAAATGAGTACAAGGAAAGACCATTAGAGAAATACTCGAAAGGGTCGAGGCTCACTTAGATTTTACCTCAACCTAGCACTCTAAGACTAAGATTTTAACTTAAAAACTGGCCCAAAAGCTACAGGAAACAAGTGATCAATAGAAAACGCTAAACCATCCTAAAATTAGAGCACCTAAACCATTATTGATCAAAATGCTTAAGGATAAAATTTAGACTATAGCAAGGACTAAAATAAGCAAATCCCAAACTAAAAAAATACTTAAGTTTGAATTAAACCCTAATCTCAAATTCACCTTACTTTTCTTGTTGTTTTTATTCACTACCTAAGGGAAAGGGGGAGGGCCTTATACAAAGCTAGGGAAAAGGGGAAAACACATAGGGATCAAATCTTAGCAATAGAAAAATTAGGATTTACAATCCGACCCTCAATTTGAAATATATTTGAAATTCATCCAACCAGTGTGGGAAGATTACTATAGCCAATCATTGACTCACAGAGGTACAAATCATACCAGAGGCTAGGAAAGTCCCAAGAAAATCACTACAACTGATAATTCTCTGAAATGGGAAAGGACGAGGGTATAACTGATAGAGATGAGTGGTCACCATCGTGTCATGCATGAATATCATGACAACAAGAAAAAAAATTCTCGTACCATCAACAATGTTAAAGGAATTTCAAAAGGAAACAAGGGAAAAAGGAAGCTATCGTGATTGGGGGTAAAGAGTAAATAGGGAAATATTTTTTACGGATTAGGTTTAGCAGGTAAAAAATGGGTAATTAGTTAGGGTTAGAGAGGATAAAGGGTTGGTCCACGAAAAAAATAGAGGGAAAAAGGGATGGGCTAGTTCAGAAAAAAATAAAAGGTTGTAGGCTTAGGTATTACACACACACACACATAAATATATAGTAAAAAATTAAAGAAACATAAATAAATAAAATAACTAATAGCTTGTTATAGAATTAACTTTGAACTATTTAATTGATTTTAGATTTTTATAAAAAATAATTCAAGTAATATATCGGTAGTACACACAATTATGTATAACACGTACAAATTATGTATTTGTTATTAAAAAAAATCCATTTAGTATTGTGCATACATTGGCATGTATACCTACCATACTTTAGAAATTATCCAGTTTCTTTGATAATTATACCCTTATGTACATACATGTATACACTTGTATACATGTTTTATACAGGTGTATACATTTCATATAGGCTTGCAATTTTTTGAAAAAGAAGTGTATATTTTAATAAAAATCATTTATAGTAAAACATTATGGCATTTGAACTCAGTAAAACTTCTTGGGAATAATTTAATTAAAATGGATCAAATTTTTTAGAATCAGGGTTTATTAATTATTAATTAGATGAGAGTAAAAAATGAACTTCAACAGTATCTACTTAAGTTGTTGGATAGGTTCTAGAAGGATTTCATTTTCTATCAACCTGGTTAACGGTCTGTAGACGTCATTGTGAAGCTTTAAAATTTTCATAAATATTGTCTAACTCTGTTGGTTTAGTCTAAATATAGTATAGGATCATTTCTAAGGTGTTACATCTGTCTTAAAATGGAAGGATGGTTATACAGTGCCTAAGGGTAGGTTCATCTTATACCTTGGACTAAAAAATAATTTCTCAAGGTTGTATTTATAACCTAGTTTGGGTTAAGGATGTTGAATCTCCCCAATTCTTCAGTCAGTCCTAGGTTTTAATCAAATCTAGTAGTCTTTCCTGAGGATCTTCCCTAAGTACCTCCAGACAGGAAGATAGATTTTGGGATGGACCTCATTTTAGATTCTCATTTTGTCATATAGAATGGCTATAAGAGAACCCAGAAAGATAAATATTAGTTAAAATACCTCTAAGATAAAGGTTTCATCAAGCCTAGTGTTTTAAGAAATATAGGTCTCTCAGGATGTGTCAGTTGAACAATGTAACCATCAAGAATAAGTATTTCATTTCAAGAATTAATGGTCTATTCGACCAACTTCAACAAGACAATTTGTTTTCTACTATTGATCTTAGGTTCGTTTACCATTATCTAAGATTCAAATAATATGACAACCCAAAGAAAACATTTAAACTCGGTATGATCACTTTAAATTTGTGGTTATTTTTTTTGGTCTAACCAATGCTGCTGCAAATTTTATATGTCATGAACAGAGTGTTGAAGTAGTAATTGGATATGTTTTTTATTGTTTTCAGCGATGATATTTCTCTTTAGTCTAAAAATAAAGACGAGCATGTAGGATACTTGATAATATTTTATAGACCCTCCAACATCGGAAATATTTACAAAATTCTCTAGGTATGAGTTTTGGCTGAAGTGATTTGCTTTTCTTTGACATGTCATTTCTAGTGAGGATATTTAGTGTCACGACCCAATTTCATGAATCATGATGGCACCTACTATACCACTAATAGGAGAACCAAACCCTATAGTCCGGAGCCGAAGCTGAGGACTGCTATATCAAATGTGGTAGTATAACAATAAAAAGAAGATAAATAAGTGCAGAAGTTTTAAAAAATAACTAAACACCCCAATAACCTGGTATTAGTGTCAAATGAACCACTAAGTACTGATCATAGGCAGTTAACTCGTAGTAATTGACTTTGTTTTGAGAATAATTGTATAATATATGATGGTTTTGTAGTGAATATGTGGAAATAC
>JBDJHY010703932.1:0-15804 GCA_039654485.1 Withania somnifera | reverse complement strand
ACTCAACAATCAACGGACAATTCTCTTTATTTAATTAGAGTTCAGATGTGTGTGTGAATAATGCCATAGCCCTAGAATCGTGATAATTCTTGAAGTTACATATTAGTGTTTTATATCTTGGTTTCTAGTTCATATTTCAGGTTAGTTTTAATTAACTTAATATAATATTTTGAAGTCTTAATCGATATTTTGGATCTAAATCATTACGTAGCTTTTTCAAGGGATTCAATTATATATAAGTCCCTGAGGGTTCGACAATCCGTCTCACAAGAGCCACTGTATTACTTGTACGGTCGCGTACACTTGCGTGTGCGTTTAGACGCAACATACAATGCCTCAAATAGTGCCATCTCAATACTGGAGTGATAGCTCTTATTATAAGCATAGGTTGCCAATGGTAGGTGCTAATCCCAAGCACCACCAAAGTCTATCACACAAGCCCTCAGCATATCCTCCAACACTTGAATAGTTTGCTCAGACTGATCGTCGGTCTGCGAATGGAATGCAGTAATCTTATGACCCTCGGTACGCAAGTCTCACTAAACATATCTCTAAAACTGCAAATTAAACTAGGTGCCTCTATCAGAAATGATGGACACAGGACCACTATGCAATCGAACCACCTCATGAATATAGATTTGAGCCAGACGCTTGGCATTATAAGAGAAGTGAATGGGAGTGAAGTGCGTTGACTTAGCCAGTCTGTCAACAATGACCCAAATAGTATCATGCCCTCTGCTAGTTTAAGGCAAACCAGAAACAAAGTCCATACTCACCCGCTCCCATTTCTAAGTTGGAATATGGGGTCTCTACATCAAACCACCTGGTCAACGATGCTCATACTTGACCTATTGACAGTTCAAACACTTAGAAAGCAATATCTCTCTTCATCCCACTCCTCCAATAAAATTGTCGCAAATAAAGGTACATCTTGGCTATACCAGGATCAATAGAATACATGGAGCTTTGAGCCTCACGCAAGATCAACTACACCAAATCACCAACATATGGTACACAAATACGACCACCATACTAGAGTGCCTCATCTGAATTAATAGAGGCATTGCCGGCCTCTCTATCTAATACCTGATCTCAAAGAGAAACCAAATACTTATCCTAAAACTGTCACTGCCGAATCTTATCTAACAATAAAAATTTGGCTTCAGCATATACTAACACGCTCCTGGGGTCTGATAGATTAAGTCTAACCAACCGACTAGCCAATAACTGAACCTCCACTGCCAATGGTCTCTGTGAAACTGACAAGGCTGCTAAGCTACCCATATTGACCGTCTTGCGGATCAAGGCCTTAACCATGACGTTTGCCTAGCTCATATGGTAGAGAATGGAAATATCATAGTCTTTCAGTAACTTAATCCACCTTCGTTACCTAGAATTTAACTCCCTCTGTCTCATGATATACTGAAGACTAAGGTGGCCAGTAAAGATCTCCCACTGAACTCTATACAAATAATGCCTCCAAATCATAAGAGCAAACACTATTTCCTCCAGCTCCAAGTCAGGAGTAGGGTAGTTACGCTCGTGGACCTTTAGCTGCCTCAAAACATATACAAGAACTCGACCTTGGTACATCAAAACACAACTCAAACCAACACTAGAAGCATCAAAATACACGAAGAATCCCTAACTCTCCACTGGAAAAGTCAATACTGGCACTAAAGTCAACAAATCCTTGAGCTTCGAAAAGCTCAACTCACAGTCATCAGACCACTAGAAGGCAACATCTTTCCAAGTCAACACAGTCAAGGGCACCCGCAATCAACGAGAACCCCATAACAAAACACTGATAGTACCCAGCTAAACTAATGAAACTCCGAGTCTCAGAAACAAATGTTGGCCTTGGCCAATTTCACACCACCTAAATCTTTACTAGATAAACTTTAATTCCATCCTTGGACACGGCATGTACCAAAAATGTGACGAACTCTAACAAGAACTTACACTTGGAGAACTTGTCATAAAGCCTGTGTTCTCTCAATGTCAAAAGAATCAACCTCAAATGTTGCTCGTGATCGGACTTACTCCGCGAATATAATAGTATATCATCAATAAATACAATTAGGAATGAGGCCAAATAGGGCTTAAGAACCCTATGCATCAAGTCCATGAAAGTTGATAGATCATTAGTTAGACCAAAGGACATAACCAGAAATTCATTGTGGCTATATCGAGTCCTGAACGCTATTTTAGGAATATCATTTGTCCGAATTTGTTACTGATGGTAATCGCATCTCAAGTCAATCTTAGAGAACAGTGTAGCTCGCTGAAGCTGATCAAACAAATAATCAATTCTCTGCATGGATATTTGTTCTTCATTGTAGCTTTATTAAACTCCCGATAGTCAATACACATCCACGTAGTACCATCCTTCTTCTTTCCAAACTGAACTGGCGCTAGACATACTAGAACGAACAAGCCCTATATCTAAAAGATCTTGGAGCTGAACCTTCAGCTCTCTCAACTCTGCAGGAGCCATACTATAAAGTGCAATGAAAATGGGCTTAGTTCTCGGCTCTAAATCAATAGCAAAGTCAATATCTCTCTCTGGTAGTAAGTCTAGTAGGTCGGTTGGAAATACATTAAGAAAATCGAAAACAACAAGCATAGACTTAGGAGTAGGAATATTGGCCTGGATTTCACAGACATAATCTAAATATGCCAAACATCCTCTCCCAACTAATCTCCTAGCCTGAAGGCAAGAAATAGACCCTATCGGTGCATGGCTACTAGAACCCTACCACATAATCATAGATAAACTAGGCACAACTAAGGAAACGGTATTGGCATAACAATCCAAAACTGAATGGCGAGGGACAACCAATTCATGCCTAATATGTTATGAAAATCAACCATGTCTAAATGCATCAAATCAACCTAAGTGTCTAGTCCACTATCAGAGATCATATATGACCGGATCACCCAATCCACTACCAAAGAATCCCCTACAGGGATAGAAACAAGCATGGATATAGATAATACATCATTGGGCAACCCTAAACTAGGTAAAAATATGATATCACATAAAAGCAAGTAGATCCATGTTCAAATAAGGCTGACGTGGGTATAGAACACACAAAAATCAAACCTTTAATAATAGCATCTGAGGCTTCTACCTTTGGACTGGCTGGAATAGCATATAGTTGTAGATCACCCCCATAACAACCACGACCACCACCCCTACCATACTGGGCATCACCACAAGTCACCTTGTACCCCACCTCTAGCCGGCGCAGGCACTGATCTCTAAAGCTATACAGACTGGAGCAGGATGAATAGTGCCCCTTTAAGGACAAGCTCTGGCATAATGCCCTACACAAAACACATCCTAGGTGGCCATCCATCAGATACTAGTAAGGATACTGCCTCACAGAGCTTGTCTCTTAACCCATGAGCAAATCTGCAAACTCTCTCCACCTCGGTATCCATAAACTCCACACCTTAAAATGACAACTGGTGGAATCGAGCCTCAAACTTTGCCACTAACATCGATCCCTAGTCAAGCTTCCTAAACTTCTCCCTCAAGCACTCTCACTTGACCCAATATACAAAATTTCTCATAAAAACCTCATAAACCCGATCCAAGTCGGCTGAGGTAAACCTGGTGGTCTGCATACAACACAATCCCTCTACCATTGCTTAGTTGCGCCATATATCTGATAGTGGTGAAAGATACACCGTGAGTCTTTCAAATACTGAGGTTTCTCAACCACTCCTTGAACTCAACAATAAAATCATGAGCATCTTCCCTAGGGACTCCAGTGAACCGAGGGGGATCCACCCTCAGAAATCTAGTAAGGAGTTTCTGCTCTGAATCTATCATAGTTGTCTGCTAATCAACGCAGGAGCAACAACTGGTACCGAGAGGACCTTAGTAGGTGTAGAAATATCTTCTGGAGTAATAGGAAAAACTTATTGCACTTAAGGAACTGCAGTTGTAGGTTGTGGTACTGGAACGATTGTCTGCGTCCCATCGGTAGGTGGACAACCATAGGCACTAAAATAACTGTCACAAGAGATTAAGAATATCTGGAGGAGGTGTTGCAATAGGCGCTAGAATAGTTAATGCAATAGGGGCTACATATGATGTAGCAGGCATTGTTGGGGCCTTAGAAGTAGCAGTAGGAGTAGGTACTTCCACAAGTGTTCTGGATGGAGCTCTGGCTGTCTTCTAAGCTACTGATGAATATGTATGAGACAAGTGCGAAAGAGTGATGACAATGAGTGAGAAATTTCAAGAAAACATCAAGGATGTACGCAGGACACAGGATTCCAAAAAAGGAGTTACTTTCCTACATGTCATTATAGCCTCCTGACGAGAAGCCACAAACGTCTTAGCGCCAATCCGCAAGACTTTACTAGACATCTATTCTATACACTAACACCAACGAACCTAGGACTCTGATACTAATTTGTCACGACCTAGTTTCCTGAATCATGATGGACCCTACTATACCACCAGTAGGAGAACCAACAAAAGTGAAAACCACAAGTATAATAAACAGAATAGAACTAGAAAAAGAATACTCAATACAGCTGAATTACAATGAATGGACAATACCCAAAACTAGGTAGTCAGTGTAATACAAAACCTCTAAGTACAGAATGTAAAATAAAAGTCTAACATCAAAGTATCTCCACAAACACAAGGAGATCAACCCAATACTGAAAAGAAGTCATACAAGGCTGAACACTAAGCTCACCCTGAATCACTGAAAGCAAAAGGGTCAGCACGACAAATAGTCTAAAATCTTCATCATATGTGCTCAAATCTACACATGGCAAGTGTATTATGAGTACAAGCGGCCGAAGCAACTCATACCTAGTAGGCTTCGACGACCCACTAGACATATAACAATAATAAAAGCAGTAAATAACAGAAAATAATAAATAAGGTCAAAGAACAAATAGTATATCATGGGATCTAGCTATTCAGATAGGAATCAAGTAACAAGTAGAACATGTCATCGCTAGCTAATCATATAACAAGATTTTAGGCAATAAAGAAAGACGTACACAGAATCCTTGAAATAACAAAAGTCAAGAATAAAATAAATAATCAGGAGTCAAGTAGAAGATAGGAAGAGAACATGGATGGTATACCAATAACCTTAAGTAAGACAGGGAAAATAGATAAGATGATACAACACACAATACCTCACGTAATCAAAACAAACCAATAATCAGTAATAGCAACGGATGTAGTACACAATGAACACGCTCACCTATTGGCCTCCAATACGACTAAGGGTACACTGAAGAAAACAAGTGCAAAAAAGTAAATACACACCATGACGTAACCACTCTTGTGTATATTTATCCTTCGGTCCCCATAGGCCAAGCAGTCAGAATCCATGTAAGGCTACCCTAAGTGTTCCCAATATAGCCCTACTACGCCCTATACCCCCTACATCTCTTTAGCCCAAAAGCAAGGTCTATAGAGGTACTCCACCACACACAATCTCAAACATCATCATAGTCTCACATCCTATACCATAAGCCTCACATGTACCAAATCTGGTGCCCAACGCCTTATATATATCAATAGTCTCAGTAAGTCGTAGTATCAACAAGTCATGGCACCCCACATCTCAAAGCCATAATATCGGCAGGTTATGGTGTCCCACGCCTCAATATTATGTATCACAAAAGTCCTCAAGGAAACTATATCAATAATCCTCCAAACCAGTATATATGGCAGTATCAAAAAGCTACACTCACTGTCGTACAACGACAGACTCAAGTGCCAATGGTTGTACTCACTGCCTAACAGAATGGGTCTCTAGTCCTAGCATTAATTAGACATATGATATTTACCAGTTCCAGGGTGTAAATCCTTGGTTTAAACCAGTAGAAATAGTGTTACTGGGTTTTCGGTACACTACGGTTGTATTCTTGTCAGCGGTTGTACTCTTGCTACCTCTCGTATAATGCATGCATAGCATATCAGCAAGTATAGATACATAAAATGACAACCACTTATGCCCTGTATAGGTATCACTGGACAAATCCTAGGTTACACGCACCATATCAATCCAGATGCCGAATAGGTAGCAAATGAGGAACGGACCAAATAACAGTCCAAGATTACTATAAAAGCCTAGATACTAACCCACAGATACTATTTAATACAATTTTTAAATATATAAATACAGAGATATCCCTACAGATCCAACTTTTCATCCAGTGATTAAAAGCTACAAGTTCTCAAATACTACTCCGACAGATATCAAGCAAACTCAAATTTCTTAGAAACTTGTAAAATAGTGTTTTGTATATGAAATATGAGTCTAATAGTATAAATTAAGTTAAGTTTCGAACTGGGTCTAAAATGGGCCTATGGGGATCGCTTGTCGAAACTGAAAACAAACATCGGCTTGGGGTTCTCATCATTACTGGGAACCCATGCTCCATAATTGAGCATAATTCGGGCAATGGAAGACCCTTGAATAACCTGGAGTAAATAGAGTATTAAAGGGATTTAAAGATTCCATCCTTATAGATTATATGATAAAATTGGAATAGGAAAGATTATTACGAAGTAAAATAGCTCAAATAAATAGGAATTTACCCAACAACTTCGGATAGAAGTGGTGCAATCAAGAAATCATGACTAAGGCATCAATGGAAGGAAAACCCCAATTTTCATGGAAGTGAAATTACTTACTAAGGGTGAGGAAGACGTATGGAATCTTCAAGAAACTTTTATACGGAGTTTGGGAATATTTCTAAAGCAAATCAGGCTAAGAGTTGAGAGAAAACGTGAGAAAATTTGAGAAATAATGAACAAACAATGGGGTTGCATCTGATAAAATATGCCTCAGATAATGATTTATCGTTCACTTGTGCGGATAAATCGATATCCTCCGAGCACTAGAAAAAGGGGAGGCTACCGATAAATCATACAAAGTGCTGATAAATCGGCTTTCCCCCTAAAATTAGAAGTCACCTGCTGGTATCGATTTATCAATCACCTGGCCAATAAATCGGCATTCACTGGATTCTAAAAATATTTGAAAGATATTGGTTTATCGGATAGATATCTAACTATCAGTCACTGATAAATCGATACTTTGACCAATAAGTCAGTCTATGCCTGCACCAGCAAATCACCACTTTTCAGAGACATGAACCAGGGGTTCGAAAATGAAACTGATTCTAATTTTTGCAAACCAAAGATGTATTTTATGTGAAAAACATATTTTGAAGTCAACAGAATTGACTAAACGGACATCAGAGGCCATTTAGTGAAAATGGCCCCCAAACCAAGACTTAGCCAAAATGAGTAACTTCCAACTTTCCACAAACTAACCTAAAATAATCACGAACACCTCGAAAAGCATACAAAGGGTCAAACTAGCCTAAATTCAACATTCCAGAACTGATAAAAGCATCAGAAATCCATTCCGGCACTCCGAACATCACAATACCACTTAAGCTCTAACTTTAGGCTTTAAACTTAACCAAAATTCATAAATTACCACAAATTGAAACTCCGAAACACGATCTTCAGGTCAATCTTGACTTTATTTGGCATTTCGAAGCTATAAAACTGTCAAAATTTAATTTTGAGCTTGTCTTGAAGGAAAGTTGACTAAAGTCAATGAGTACTTACTTTTAGGCTCTAAAATAGGCAATTTGAGATATTTCTCAACTGAGCCTCCAGGAATCCGGACTACTGGTCCCTGCAAGTCATAAATAAGTTGGGACAGCCACTGGAAAGCTATAGAATGTAAAACATCGCGTATTAGTCATAAATGACCATAGTGGTCATTACACTCTAGAACCCCAATATGATCTCAGGCTATCTAATCAATATCTTAAACCTTCGGTAAAAGCCTCAGATTATCTATCCTCCACCTAGACCTCCGGTATGAACCTCGAGTTGTCCATCCAAATTAATTCCCATAACTTGCAAGATATAGTCTAAGTCACATAATTATTTCAAGGGTGAGCAACTATAATGTATATATCATGGGAATATCATATTTTGACTTTCAAATCAACAATATTGGCCACTCATGTGTATTTTTTCAAGAATATCCTTTATTCCTCAATTTAGTCCCCGAGTATCATAATTTCTTTGGTTATAATGATATAAATAATTCGTCAAGGCAGTTTCCACCACAAGTATACAATCAAGTCCCATCTCATTATCAAGGTATTATTTTGAACTACATGATTCCAATCAAACAATTCATAGACCAACTCAAGTATGTATAAGATTCAATAATTTCATCAAGTATCCATATTAATTCAGCTTGTTCATTTTAGAAATAATATGCATTGATAGTATTAACCCCGAAACACTCATTTCTCCCCAAATCACAAACAATTAACAAGAAATTGTTCACATTAAATAGAAAAACCCTATAAACCTCAACTTACCTCAATCTTTGAATAACATAGTCATTCGGGTACCTTTCCTTTTTTAAAAGCCTCCAAACATACACAACTTATTCAACAATCAACAATACACAACATATAACAACTATCAATACCCATAACTCACTATTTTGAAACTTTAACAAAAATCCACCCTGGGCCCATGGGGTCAATACGCAAACTTGATCATAAAATTATATTACTCACCACTTAGGTAAACTAAATATCAAGTTTTATCGAAAATCCATTCCATTTTGTGGTTGAAAATCAAGTTTTATAAAAAAGTTATTTGATTTCATTTCATTAGTCACTAATTTAGGGATCAAAATCATGAAATTTGATATAAAAAAATGTTAAAGTGAGTTAGAATTAATGAAAATGGGTTTTAGGAACTTACCTATCATGCGCCGAAATCCAGGCATGATGGCACCTACTTCCCAACCCGGTAGGCCAGATTAACTCACGATTATCTAAGGTGATTAACCAAATATAAGATGTGAAAAGTAAATACACAAGGGAGATAAATAATGTGTAAGTCTTCATTTAACCCAAAATCAGGTGTCATTGTACATAGCCACTATAACTAGAGTTTTTACAAGTTTCAAGTCTTTCAATATCTCTAATAATTAAATATACATAAAAGAAAACAGCAGGAGACATCCGACGACTACTGAATGGACGGGCATCTACCTCGAGATATCTCAGATGAATCCTGATTGAGTAGAAGGAAGCGATCACTAAACCCTAGGCTTTGAACTTGCACAAAAGTGCGGAGAAAGCAAGGGTGAGAACAAAACAATGGTACCCATCAACGTCCTCAACTGGATAACTATAAAGGGAAGACAATAAATCCAAATATTCCAACCAGTCCTCCAAATACTGCTACCTGCAAACAATTATTATATACAAAAGCCAGCAATAGTTGATAGTCTAATACAATAACCCAACAGCTAACTAGAAATATTAATGTTACACAAAATCTCCTATAATTTCCCCTTTTTCATATAATACCACCTTCAAGATGTCAACAAGTATTAATAATCCCAAGTTATTCACAAGTTATCAATATGACCAAAGTACAAGAGAAAATCACGTTATGATCTGGTTACCACAATAAGTATCAATAGAGTGAACAAGTTACCATACTTAGAGTAATATATGAAAATAAAGTGAGCAAGTTACCACAATTACAACAAAAACATCAACAATATGAACAGGCTACGACACTTACCTTAATAGATCATTAGTGTAAGCTAGTTACCACAATTAAATGGTACATTCAATATAGTGAATGACTTACCATAATTAAATGGTAGATTCAATAGAGTGAACGAGTTACCATACATATAATAATTAGGATATAGTGTGAGTAAGTTACCACACTTCACATACTAACAACAATAGTGTGAAAACGTCACCACACTTGAACCAATATAACAAGGTGAACAAATTACCACACTTCTAATAATAGTAGGCCACTTAATAATTTCAACAAGTAACATCCCATATCAATAAAGAAAATCATGTTTGATATCATCAACAATTACCAAGAGATAGGATGGCTTTATCCCCCATAATTCAAGCCTAATCGATATCTCTACTTTTTTACAAACCCCGCAAATAACCAATATCCATTACAAGGTTACCAATATTTAGCAAGGGCATGTCTCCAATCAAGCATGTAATTAGACCCTGAATTCTACATCAAGATACTCTATTTTCAATACATGAGTCAATCCAACAATTCACAATACAATCTCGTATACATGTGGCCAACAATTCATCATGTATTCACATCATTTCAATTAGTACAATTCTAGTCCATACATGATAGATGATAGTAACCCCGAATCACTCAAGTCACCCCAATGACAACCAATTAGCAAGAAATTGTTAACAATTTATAGGAATCCATTAAACCTCAACTTGCCTTAATGTTGAAAAATTGAGCTACTCAAGTGCTTTCCCTTTTCAATTAGCCTCCAACCGAGTTATGTCTAGATACCTAAGCAATAAATACAAGGAAATATTCACTAATCAACACCAAATTTAAAATCATCAAGGTGAATGTAAAAATCGACCCCGGGCCCACAAAGTCAATATCAAATTTTGATCATAAAATAATATTATCCATCATTTGTGAGATGCTAAATATTAAGTTTCGTTGAAAACTCATTTCATTTCATAGCTAAAATTATAAGTCTTTATCATTTTCCAAATCAACCTCTAACTTACAGTTTTTTGCTGTAAAACTGTGAAATTTGGTGGAAAAATCATGTTAAATTAGTGGTGAATAGATGAAATAGTGATTAGATAACTTACCCAAGTGATTAATTTCGAAAACCTTGATCTACTATGACAATAGGGGTTTGGAATGAGTGTTTACATGAGAAGAATGAAATAAAACATAACTCTCTATTTTTAAGTTGCCTTGGTGAACAACAGACCCTCTACGAATGCGGGCCCTTGGTGGCAAACGAGGAGGTACCGGATGGAAATACATCACAATCGCAACCCTCCTTTCGTGATCGCGGAGCACAGAGGCACAACACATCGCAATTGTGTCACCCTTAGCTGTAATCGTGGAGCTTTTGATTGGGCCCATCCATAAGCACGAACCATGCATTGCAAACGCAAAGGTTACCTAGGGGCTATAACAGAACAGCAACAGCAACTGAAACATAAGGAAGAAACAAACTCCAAATGGGCCCTCGCGATTCAATTGAAATCTCATAACACCAAACCATATATGCAAACATACTATTTTCCATGTTTTAGACTCAACGAAACCATCAAACGAGTATGAGGTCTCCTTGACCCAATACCCATTAAGAGTCCATTTTAACTAAAATCACCAAAATAATCAAAATACACCCAGGTCTCACGAAAAACATAAAATACTTATTCTAGGCCAGATTCCACCTCCTAAATCCAACATAATCATCGAATTTTTCATCCAAACAATCCAAGATCAAATGTGGACCAATTCAACCAATGGCCTTAAAACGCCAATTCTATTTCGCTGGATTGAAAGAGCCATCAATCACTATGATCTCTTTCAACGAAAAGAAATTGCGTAACTCAACTTTATCCTGTTGAACCACCCAAAATCACCACGAAAGGACTAACATTAGAAACAAAGGTGTAACTAGACCAAACTCAACATTTAAAGTTGATGGAACTGACAGTATTCTGATACGAGGTCCCAAACTCTAGATGACCACTGGAGTACCTTACTTTGAACTTTAAGGCTCCAAAACTCAAGACTCACAAATTTTTATATCCAATCTCACCCCACACCCAAACCAACCATGGAATCACACTTAGTTTTGATAGGACTATGAAAAGGGAAAATAATCAAAATACACAAAAAGTGGAAAAGAGACCTTTAGGGTCATTACAACATCCACCACTAAAAACCATGTTCTCCCCCGAACATAAGAAAGAAGAAGTACTTGAATTATCAATCAGATGAGGATATTGGCTACATATATCAGACTCGGTCTACCAAGTAGCCTCCTTGATTAGTCGATGGCTCCGATGCACCTTCACAACAAGTATCTCTTTGGTTTGAAGCCTCCAAACCTGTCTATCAAGTAGAACAACTAACTCCTCATCAAATGATGAATTTAGGCTCAAACTCAAGGCATTACATTGGATCAAGTGAGACTCATTGGGCATATACCTCTAAAGCATATAAACATGAAAGACTGTATACACTATGAACAAACCATGGGGAAAAGCTAACTTGTAAGCCACATATCTCTTCCATTCTAGAATCTCAAAGGGACCAATGAAACAAGGACCGGCTTCTTTTTCTTCCCAAATCTCATCACAACATTCATGGGTAACACTTTCAACCATACTCTATCAGCCTCCATGAACTCTAATGGCCTAACCCTCTTATCAGCAAAGCTTTTCTACTTACTCTAGGAGGAAAGTAGTCAAATCTGGATCAATCTAACCCTATCCATTTAGTCTCACAACAGATCTGTACTCTACGGTCTCTCTTTAGAAGTCTTGAACCAACCAATCAAAGATCTACACCTCCTACCATAATATGCCTCAAAAAATGCCATCTGACTACTCGAATAGTAACTGTTGTTATAGGAAAACTCTATGAGCAATAATAACTGATTCCAATGGCCACAAAAGTCAATAACACAAGCTCACAACATGTCCTAAAGCACTTGAATAGTGCCCTCGGACTGACCATTGGTCTAAGGATGAAAGGTTGTGCTAATATGTAGCAAGGTATCCATCTCCCGCTGCCTAGTGCTCCAAAAGTGTGAAATAAACTTTCTACCTCAATCTAATATGATAAAAATAGGGGTACCATGCCACCGTACTATCTGACTACTATAAATCTCTACCAACTCATACCACCGTTATTCAAAATCTAGAATCTAACCAAGATGTTGGATAAACTTTAAACATATCTAGACAAAGGTCGCTTATCGACCCAAATACAACCCAAACTACCCATGTTTGGGGACTTCCTACTAAGGGCATCTGCCACTACATTGCCTTGCCCAGGTGATACAAGTTACTATTATCATAATCCTTAAAAAACTCAGTGAAAAACTTACTGTAAGTAATCGCTTGATCAACTCCAACCAACAAAACTGCCTCAAGTTAAGATCCTTCTGACTGAAAATATACTGAAGACTCATATGGTCAGTGAACACCTCACAATGCACTCCATGTAGGTAATTCCCCATAACTTTAATATAAACACCACCATACCGATCTCTCAATCATGAGTAGAGAGTTCTTTTTATGCACCTTCAATTGCCTCATAGGCCACTACCTTACTCTTATGCATCATAACTCCACCCAAACCAACCTTACAAGCATCACATATACGGTGAATCCTTTACCCTCTATGACCAAAGTAAGAATAGGAGTTAATGTCAAGAATGATTTGAGGTTTTGGAAGATCTCTTTACACTTATTAGACCATTAAAAAGGCATATTCTTCTGATTCAAGCTAGTCAATGGAGCAACGATAGAAGAAAAGTCCTACACGAACCTCATATAGTACAGCGCCAGGCCAAGAAAACTCTGGAACCTTAGTTTGAAATAGATCTCACTCAATCACACACCGCTGCAATCTTGGCCAAATTAACCATAATGCCCTCCGTGGATAGCACGTTTCCCAAGAATGCCACCAAACTCAACCAAAGCTCACACATGGAGAATTCAGCATATAACTTCTCATCCCACAATCTCTGAAGTACAATCCTTAAGTGAAAAACATAATCGGCCTCGGTCTTGGTATAAGACAAGATATCATCAATAAAAACAATCATAAAAAAATCCAAATACAATCGAAATACGTCATTTATAAACTCCATGAATGCAGTAGGGGAATTAGTAACCCCAAAAAACATCACCGAAAACTCATAATGCCATACCTAGTCCTAAAATTTGCCTTTAGAATACCCAAATGTCTAATCCTCAATCGATGGTATCTGGATCTTAAGTCAATATTGGAGAAGATGGATTCTCCTTGGAGCTAGTCAAACAAATTATCAATGCGAGGAAAAGGATACTTGTTCTTCACGGTCACTTTGTTCAATTGTCTATAATCAATATCCAAGTGGATAGAACCACCCTTCTTCATCACAAACAAGATTGGTGCATCTATGGGGACAGACAAGGATGAATGAATCCCTTTCTAAAAAAGTCCTGTAACTGCTCCTTTAACTCCTTCAACTTAGCAAGATCCATACGGTAAGGAGGAAGAGAAATGGGCCTACTGCCCAGCTCTAAATCAATATCCCTATCACTAGGAATGTTAGTCAGAGACACATCAACAAACTCTCTAACCACAGGAACCGACTCTAAGGAAGGGGTATCAACACTAGCATCCCGTACAAAGTCTAGGTAAGACATACATCCCTTCCCATTCAACCTCCAATACTGAATAAAAGAGATAATTTTATAAGGATACAACCCATACATACCCTTACATTCAACCCTAAGAATACAAGGAATGAAACAGTTTTGGCATAGCAAACTAAAACAACATTATAAGGAGTAAGTCAATTCATATCCAAAGTGACATCAAAGTCTACCATATCAAGCAAGTTCATGTATACCGAAGTCTCATACTCTAACAAGACTACAAAGTAGGATTGGTACACCCAAACACCACTAAGGACTTTCCCACGAGAGTAGACATATGATAAAGTATGGGCAGTACATCAAATAACATATCAAAACCAGTAGCAAAATGTGTAGATACATAAGAATGAGTAGTCCCCAGATCAAAACACACTGAAGCAGGCCTAAAGAAAAATGAAACAATACTTGTAATCACAACATCAAAAGACTCGGTCTCAGGTCTCTCGGGAAAATCATAGCACTATGTGAACCCATTTTTGGGATGAATTAGAGAACGACCCTAACCGCTATCTATCTATTCTCTACCCCTACCAGCCGGTGCACCTCTACCCATCTATATGTCTTCTCTACCTCTACCTGAAGGTGTTGTTTCTCTAGCCGGAGAACGATAGGCTTGGGAAGCCTGCTGAAACTCACTCCTCACCCATAGGAACGATGCCACCTAAGATGTCCTTGATCCCTACACTCAAAACAAGACTAGGGAGCAGAAAACTACTAAGATGAACCCTGAGACCTAGTGTGGACACCTCGACCTGGAACCCTCTGATAAGATATAATGAGCTTTGAGGTGGACTGGAGGCACTCTGAATTGTCTGACTAATATCCTATAATACCCTAGGTCTATATTAATGCCTGAAAAGGACCCCGATGATGGTAGTGACCATTGTGCGAAAGGGAACCCCTGCCTCTAGATAAGGCACTAGAAAATTAACCATAAGGATAGGGCCTTTTGCCCCTCCTGTCACAGAAACGACCCTAAATTAACTTCTCAACCCGCTTCGCAGCCTCGACCACACTATGAAGAGTAGTCCCTGACATTTGAGAAACTGTAAATACTAACGTCTGGAGAGAAGATCTCAATCCTTTTATGAACCTAGTTACCTTTTTCTGCTCATCCGATAAGATAGCCAAAGCATCTCTAGATAATTCATAGAAGCGAGGCACATACTCAACGACCGTCATCACCTCCTATCTCCTCTTATTAAATTCTCAACGTAGTCTGTCCCACATACTAAGGGAAACTTACCTATCCACAAAATCTTGGGAAAATATCTCCCAATTCATAGGAGGAAATCCAGCTAGTCTAGAGTAAAAATAAGAACGCCAACACTGTCGGCCAGGCCATCGAAGTTGCAATACTTTGTAATCTAACCCATACGACTGTACTATCCCTAAAATATGGAGTAGCTTATGAAAATAGAGAGAAACTTGTAATCACCCTTAGGGTCATTTATGATAAATATGCAGTGTCTTACATCTTAGAGTGTTTCA